>JAJIBD010021519.1:0-20398 GCA_021461705.1 Cryptotis parvus
TGCTTTGGGTATCGAGGTGATATGTGCCTCGAGAAGTTGCTTCGTTGGGGAGTGCTTGTTTCTTCTATTCTGGAAGATTTTTGAACAGACTGGCAGTAGGTCCCCCTCTAGATGGTTTGTGGAGTTCACTAGGGAACTGGTCTCGACCTGGGCTTCTTGTGTTTGGGAAGTCTTTTTAAATTACTGTTTCTATTTCCTCACAGATAGCTAGAGTTCAGGTATTGGAGGCCTTCTATGTTTCAGCCGTGGAGCGTTATAGGGACTTCAGGAATGATCCATTTTCAGATTCTCATGTTTCATGCATACAGGCTCTCAAAGTAATTCTTGAAAGCGATCTTTCGTTAGATTTCTGTGTTTCGGTTGCATGTCACCTTTTATTTCTGATTCTGCTTATTTGGGTTCTCTTCAAGTTCCATGGTGTCTTGCCAATGGTTTGTCAATTTTACTTATTTTTTCAAAAACCAGCTCTGGTTTCATTAATCTTTTGATTTTTGTTTTTTTGGTCTCCAACTCATTGATTTCTCTTAAGTTTTATTCATTCTTTCTTTCCTGCCTGGGTTGGGCCTTTTGTTGGTCTCTTTTCAGTCGTCTTCTATGTGCGTAGTCAGGTTATTTATGTGGGCCCCCTTTCTTAGTTTCTGATGAATTTCTAACAGAGTTCATGGACTTCCCTCTTAACAATGGCTTTTTCGCCATGTCCCACAAGTTCTTCATAGTTGGTGTCTTCATTTATTTGTTCCAGAAATCTTTGGATTTCTGTTTGATTTCCCCTTCTATGACCATTTGTTGCTCAGGAAGCGAGCCATGCCCTAAGCTTCCAAGTGCTTGGGCTTGACTCCCTGTTTCGTGAATGTAAAGCTAACTTCCATTTTCAGTGTATCATTGGTCTGAAAAGATAGCTGACACAATTTCTATCTTTTTTACTCTTATTGAGGGTATGCTTTTTGGCTTAGCATATGGTCTATCTTTGGAATGAATGTTCCATGTGCAATTTGAGAAAATGTATTCAGACTTTCTTGGGTACGGAAAGCCCTGTATATCCATCATTGAAGCTCTTTCTTCCATTTCTTCCTTCAGGGCCAATATTCTTTGGTGAGTTGCGTCTTGTTGGGACTGTTCGCATCGTTGATAGATATAGTTGAAGTCTCCAACTATTATTGTGCTACTCGTTACTGTCTTGGAGGCTTAGCAGTTGTTTTAGATGTATTTTGCTGGCCCCTCAAGTTAGGTCATATATGTTTGTAGTGTACTTTCTCTCCCTGGTGTACATGTACTCCTTACTCAATCAGAAATGGCCTTCTGGCTGTCCCTTCTAACCTTTTTTCAGCCTGGAAGTCTATATTATCTGATACTAATATGGCCCACCGGAAGCCTTTGGAGGAATTGTTTGCATGGAGAAATGGTCTTCCCAACTCCTTTGACTTTGAGTCTGTGCTTGTTCTGATTATTCAGGATGCCTCTGTGGTGACAGCAGAATGTTGGGTCTAATTTTTTAATCATTCATATTATCATAGTTCTGAATTGGTGCATTTAGACCATATTAGACATTATAGACACAGTCATCGTGATTTTGTGCCATCTTTCGTTTGAGCTTCTTGTTGTGCTGCCATAGTGCGGTTTGGTCAGGAGCTACAGTAGACCCTTCAGTCCTTCTTTTTTTGGTGTTGGTTTGAGTCCAGGAAGTCTCTGAGTTGTTGCTATCCATGAAGTTGTATCTTTCATTCATATTCGAATGTGAGTCTGGCTGGGTAAAGAATTCTTGCAGTGCCTCAGTTCATTCAGCCTTTTTCTACAATATCCCAACATTATTTTCCTGTGCTCGGAGTGTTTTATCAGAGAAGTCTGCTGTAAATCTTAGAGAGATGTCCTTTCATGTGATTTCCTTCTTTGATCTTTGGGCTGCTTTCAGTATTCTCATTCACATCATAGTTTTTGTCATTTTAATTAAGATGTGTCTTTGAGTATTTTAATAGCTTTAGCAGGTATCCTACGGCCTCCTGATCTTGAGGTAAAGTGTTTTTTAGTTCCTGGGAACTTTCTCAGCAATGATATTTTACAGTTTTCTTCTTCATCAGGGTTTTCTTCTGCCCTTCTAACCCAACAGATCCGTATTGTTAAGCTTCTTCTGGGTTTCATCCCGGATGGCCCTTGTTGGTCTGTTCGGTAACTGTGAGTCTTTTTCTGTATCTCTGGTGCTGTGTAGAGCAATCTTTGGAACGCCGCCTTCTGAGATCACCAATTCTTTCTTCAGTAGCTATTCTTAAGTTGAAATAGACTTTCCACTATGTGTTCTTCATCTAGTCACCTCATTTTTAATATATGTCATTTCCATTTCCATTTTCTCACTTCTTCTATCGCGTCCTCTTGTATTTTAATATTGAGTCCCATTCCATTGCTTCTTAAATTCCCCACTTATTTTTCCACAAAATTCTATCAGAGAGGTTATGGTAACTCCATTGGTATCTGCTTGGTCTCATTCTGGACTAGTGCGACTTCACCCACAGAGCTGGATGGAACTTTTATGCTGCTCACACTATTCCTGACTACATTGTAGTTGTAAATGGTCTTAGAATAGGTTGCAAAGATAGTACAGTTAAAAAGGTCTGGTCTGTTTGGCGTAAGTTTGGGTGGGTAGCAAGATGTAGGGAACCCAAGGTTCCAGCACCATGCAAGATAGGTGGTAGTAAAAGGTTTTGCGCTGATGCGGCCACGCCGCCTCATGGGTTTTGAGGTTTTGGGATGACTACGGAAGCCCAGGGGCCCAAACAAAAATGAAACCAAGGCAGTTAGCCTTGTCCCGTCGATGAGCTTCCGGGCCTTCCCTGGGGTAGTTCTAACCGCTGAGACGCAGGATCACGCATAATACCTGGCGGTGAGGGGTGGCGGAGATTTTCAGCCGTTCCTGGAGCGCAGCGCCAAATTTCAGAGGAAAACCAAGGTTATTAGCCTTATTCCTAAGTGATGGAGTTTCCCGCCTTCCCTGGGTAGTTTTGGGTCAAGTGGAGACGCAGGAATCACGCATATATAACACCTCGCCAGAGTAATTTGAGTGCAGAGCCAGAGGACCTCTGAGAACTGCCAGGTGGAGAGGAGAGTACAGGGGCAAGGGTGGCACACTCCCTGACTGGTCAGGTCCCGCCCCAGCACGGTCCCTCCTTTCCACTGACACAGGGTGGGGTCTCTCCCAGGAGCCCCTGGACCCCCCTGCCTAAGCTTGTCTCCCAATCCATCAGAATCAGACGGTCTCTTCCCGGGAACTTGATATCATTCTGCTCCACTGTATTAAATCGATCCCCTGGGCTAGAGAAAGCAAAGCAGGGAGGGTCTGTTGCACCCATACCAAGGGTTTATCCCCTGACACCCCCATAGGGCTCTCAAGCTCTCGCCAGGAATGATCCCTGAGCATGAGTCAGGAGTCGAGCTCTTGGCACCCCTGCTCCGGCGTGACCCCAGAAAACCAGACACACCATTTTATTTATTTTTTTACATTTTATTATACCATCGTGAGATATACACCATTACGCTGTTCACGCTTGAGGTTTCGTCACATAGTGTTCCAGCACCCGCCTCCACCAGTGCCTCATCTCCCTACAACCCATAACCCCACTCCTCCCCTGTGTGTTTTGGCTCCCAGGTTATATTCCCAGGATGGTATGGTTGGGTCAATGGAAAGTCCAATCTCTAGCTTCGAGGAATGTCTTCATCTTGTTTTCCAGAAAGGGTTGTACAAGCTTTCCATATTCCCCCCAACGGTGTATGAGAGTCCCCCTTTTCCCCGCATCCACCCAGCACTTGTTGCTTTTACCCTTTTGAATATGGGCCAGTCTCTGTGGTGTGAGGTGATATCTCATTGTTGTTTTGATTTACCTCTCTGATGATTAGTGAAGATGAGCATTTTTTCATATACCTTTTGGCCATTGAATTTCTTCCTTGTCAAAGTTTCTGTTTATCTCTTTCTCCCCATTTTCTAATGGGGTTGGCTTTTTTTTTCTTATATAGCTGTACCAGTGCCTGATATATCCTGGATATTAACCCCTTATCAGATGGGTATTGGGTGAATATTCTTTCCCATTCTGTGGACTGTCTTTCTATCTTGGTCACTGTTTCTTTCCAAGGTGCAGAAGCTCTTCAGTTTCATGTAGTCCCATATGTTTATATTTTCTTCCTAGTTGCTTTGTTAATGATGTTTCACCTTTGAAAATGCTTCAATGTCATGGAGGGGTTTTTTCCCATATATTTTCTTCAACGTACTTTGTGCAGAACTCAGGTCCGATATTGAGATATCCAATCCATTTTGATCTGATTTTTTGTGCAAGGTGTTGTGACACAGGTCCAAATTTATTTTTTCACATGTAGCTGTCTAGACTTCCCAGCACCACTTGTTAGAGGCTTTCCTTACTCCAGTTTGGACTCTTTGCACCTTTATCAAAGATTTAACTCATCATGTCTTTGAGGGTGGGTGTCAGAATACTCAACTCTATTCCATAGGTGCACAGGTCTGTTTTTTTATTCCAGTACCATACTGTTTTTGTTAATGCTGCTTTGTAGTGCAGTTTGAGGTTGGGAAAGGTGATGCCCTCCCATCTTCTTCTTCCCAAGGGATTGCTTTGGCTTATCCGTGGGGGATTTATTATTCCATACGAATTTCAGGAGTATTTGGTTTAATTTCTTTAAAAGAATGTCATGGGAATCCTTATAGGAACCGCATTGAATCTGTACAAAGCCGAGGAGTATTCCCCATCTTCGACAATGTTAATTCTCCCCCATCCACGAGACAGGGAATGTGTTTCCATTTCCTCGTGTCCTCTTTTTATTTCTTAAAGAAGTGTCTTGTAGTTCTCTTTATATAGGTCCTTTTACACTTAGTTAGAAGCTGATTCCTAGGTATTTGATTTTCTGTGGCACAACCTGAATGGAATCGATTTCTTAATATCCCTTTCTTCCTTCTTTCGTTATTGACACACCATTTAAAAGCAGGTGCTATTTCGACCGACCCCTCTCCTCGCAGCCTCCGAGAAGTTTCAGGTTTTTTTTTTGACATTTGATAAATTACACTTGAGAGAAGCTTCTGCTTGTAGAGAAGACTGACAGAAAGTGCGGAGAGCACCCATGCCCCCTTCTACCCTTTCGCGTCATGACTGGCGTGAGAAACCCTCTGTTGCACCTAACACACGCTCATCACCCAGGGCCCACAGCTGACTCGGGTTCATTCTTGTAGGGGCCCTCAGCAGTGGGTGGACTAAGCTCTCCAGGCCTGTCTGAACCACTGCAGTGCCACACAGCTTCCGTTCATGGCCTAAAAGTTCTCAGTGGCTCCTATGCACCCCTCTCTCCATCTCCCAGCACCCACCTGTGGCCTTTGTCACTAGTTTGGCCCCTTCTGGAATGTTCTTGCTGCAAACTCATACAGGATGTCCCCTGGAAGCTTTGCAGGATGCAGATGCTGCCCGCACACTCCCGCATGGTAGAAGCCTCCCTGCATGCCGGGCATTGGCGGCGGCCTTGGGCCGCTGGTCCTGGCCCCCGCCAGCCTGTCCCCTGCTTTCCCTGCACCCCCTGACGCCCGGTGCTCTGCTCTCGCTCCTGCCTTGTTGCTCCTCACCAGGACTTGAGGCTCCTGTTCCCCTGTCTGGAGCGTCCTCCTTCCCCTCCCTTCCTGTCCACCCCTCAGGTCCTGACTTGAGTACCCCCCAGTATTGGAGAGCCCGCCTCTGCCTGCTTTTGCTTCTTCTGTCCATCGGCGCCGCCACTTCTTGCCAGGAGAGCACACAGCTCTGTGCTGGCGACTTGTGTTTCTCCCAGCCCTGCAGAATGCCCAGCTCTGTCTCCAGACGCCACAGAAGGCGCGGTCTCTCTGCACCGTGGCCCCCAGCCCCAGCTCCCAACGGGCGAGACCTCCAGTTTGGCTGCAATGGAAAGTCTGTTCTGTCCTGCCACCCCACAGCCCTGGCTTGTTCTTCATGGGGCAGCTGGTAGATTGGGCCTCTACAGGGGCAGGAGGACACTGCCTGGGTGGGCGGGCTGGTGGCAGCTCATTTCCAGGGGTCCAGGGGTCAGGGAGAGGTCACTGCTTGGCGGCTCTGCAAGGGGCAGGCAGCGCTTTGTCCCCCTCAGGAGGCTTGGCACCCTTTCAGCTCCCAGAGAGAGCCATAAGCCAGCTTTTCTTCCCACCCTGTGCAGAGAAAGGCCGACGATGGAGCAGGCTGGGCCGCCTTCGCCCAGGCTCCGGGACTCCCGGGCTCCCGGTTCCTTCCCTCACCCTTTCTCTCCTCCAGCTGACCCTCATCCGCCTTCTACTCTCCCCCCCCGAACAGGAGGAGGCTCGGGGGCCATTGTGTGAGGGGCAGCCCTTACTCTGACCAGACACGGCTCAGATCGACTTTGCTTCTTTCCATCCCTCCACACAAAAGCCATGTGAGAGGCTGTAGGCGGGTGCAGAAAATGCCACCCTCCTTCTGGGGTCTGTCCCGTCGCTGCCCCTCTGAGCCCCCATCCCCACGGCCTCCCGGAACCACCATCCTGACCCGCCTCGGGACTCTAGAGTTAGTGGAGTTAATTCCTAGAATTAAGCCACTGACCTCAAGGATCAAGTGCAAAGCCTGGACTGGTGACCAGCCCTGGGTTCAGGTTCTCGGTTCTAGCTGTGTAACCTGAGGACTCTCCCATCACCTCTCGGGGCTCACTTCTCCCATCCAGAAGTGAAATGGGGCCCGAAGGCCGGATGTAACCCACGCACACGACACCAGCAGCTCCTGGGCATGGTTCCCTCAGTGCAGCCCACTGGGAGACACCGCCCCCCTTCTGTCCTGGGAACTGTCTGTTTTCCAGTGGAGGAACTGAGGCACAAAGGGACAAGGCCACTCTCATCCAAGGTCACCCTCTCCTCAGCTGGTCAGGCTGGGATTTGAATGAGGTCTGGGCACTCAGTTACTCCCTCTGCTCTCTGCTAAAGTGCATGAGGCATATGTTGAAGAAGAGCAGAAATAGTAGAAACGAGGGCCAGGAGGACCGGTCCATGGACAGAAGCTACCAAGGGGGCGCGAGAGGGCAGTTAGGACAGAGAAGGGACCTCTATGACAATGGCGGTTGGAAACGATCCCTCAGGACAGGAACTGAGGGCTGAAAGGCGGAAAGGGATATACATGATAACCTTACAGTAAGAGTATGCAAACCATGGTGCTGAAAATGTGTGTATGTGTGTGTGTGTGTGTGTGTGTGTGTGTGGGAGAGAGAGAGAGAGAGAGAGAGAGAGAGAGAGCTGTCTGTGTGGGGAGTAGGGGAAGACAGGAGGGAAACTGGGGAGTTTAGTGGTGGGAGATGTGCACTCGGTCGAGGGATGGGTGTTAGAACATTGTATGACTGAAACCCAATCATGAACAACCATGTGTATCTGACTGTGATTCAAGGAAGGAAGGGAGGGAGGGAGGGAGGGAGGGAGGGAGGGAGGGAAGGAGGGAGGGAAGGAAGGAAGGAAGGAAGGAAGGAAGGAAGGAAGGAAGGAAGGAAGGAAGGAAGGAAGGAAGGAAGGAAGGAACCACAGGCTCACCCTGTGCACAGGAGAAAACTAAGGTTCACCCACCATGTCCCTTACCCGGCAAATATATTCCAGGTGCCTCAAAACCTGAGTGGGCTCGAGTCCAGCTCTCTGCTTCCCCCTGCTCCCGCCTCCAACCGCAGCCCAGGATCAGTTCCGTTTCCATCTATTTATATATTCAAATTCCAAGAAAAAATTGTTTGGGAAACAGCTCCCTCTGCCAAGCTAGTTTCAAAACACATGGCCCAGCCTCATCTCTTCATCTTTAGATAAATATGCACAGAGAGGGCAGGCCCCCAGCTCAAAAACACACAGCAAGGGGGCTGAGACAGTGCCAGGGTGGACTTGTTTCTGCTTTCCCAAACAGCAGCTCTTGCTCGAGGCTGTTTACTCCCTCCTAGTGGCTCCCCAGCAGTATAATCCACATTCCAGTGCTCCTTCTCCCTGGCTCTGAGCACGCGACCTGTGTCCGCGTCTCACCTGGGCATGCCCCTGCAGGTGACAGGTGCCCCATTCCCAGTCCACCTGGTTCAAGTCATGGCTGTGGCCCCGCACTGGCCTGAGCTCAGAGGCAGCCCAGCTGACAGGTTCATGGGGTTAATGGGATCCCTTTGGAGAAATGCTAAACCAACAGTGTTTGGAAATTCAGGCCAGCAGCCAGCCCCAGAGCCGGCCAGATTTCAGTTGGGGGAACGAGCAGGGCTATTCTGAGGCAGAATCAGTGTCTTTTTTAAAACGGGATAAAGAAATGGTTTCTCCCAGTCCCTGGGAACACAGAGATAAACCACACATAATGGATCTGGGGTCCTGCCACAGAGAGCACCTGGGAACCACCTCTCCCACCGTCAGACAGAACCGTGCACAGGCCTGGGGGCAGCTCAGCACGGACCGGAGCCTGTAGTTAGGGTGGCCCGCAGCAGGGAGCTGGGACGTGACGGTGCCTTTGTAGAGGTCATACCACTTCTGGAGGGAAAGAGCTAGCATGGAACCAGGGTCCTGCAGCCCGACTCGTGCCTCTGGTGCACTTGCTACCCTAGGTACCAGGGGTCCCGTAGGCTAGGACAGCAGGTAGATACTTGCTTTATAAGTGGCCAATCCAGGTTCAATCCCCAGCACCACATATGGTACCCCTAAGCCCCCTCCAGGAGTGACCCTTGAGTGCAGAGCCACGAGTAAGCCCTGAGCACAGTCAATGTGGCCCCCAAACAAAAGCTAAATCTTTTAAGTTAAAAAACACTTAGAGCTAAGACTAGGACCTTGATCTCTGCCGAGTTCCAAGGGCAAAGCAGTTTAGGCGGTAGGGCAGAGGGTGTTGGAAGCGTGATGGAGGCCGCTGAAATGCTCCCACGTGGAACTGGCAGATACAAGGTGCAGAGGTCCCAGAGACCTGAAGGCCCCTGCCCCACAGATGGCGTTGGCAAAGCTGGTCCGTGTCCCAGGGCTCAAACAGGTGTAACAGAATAGTGGGGGCTGTTCCCCTCGGTGCTGGGGGGATCAGCCAAGGCTCTGTCACATCATTGCTCCCCCAGGAGTGTTTGTGGGGGCACTGTGCCACCCCTGTGTGGTGAATCTCAGGAAACAAGGGAGGCATTCGTGACCCGGTGGCATGGATGGGGTAAGAGACCCCCAGCAGAGAACTTCCTGGCCTGGTCTTCAGAGCCACCTCCAGGGTCCTGTCCCCCAACCCCCTACAAGGAGGCCCAGTTGCCCTCTCCAGCCTCTGAGCCTTCTGTGGGCGAGTCCATGGGGACACAAGACAGCAGCTTTGGTCCCTACAGCCCCTCTGTCACCCTCCTACTTTCTCACTGTAAGCTGACACTGAACGCAGTTCATTAATGAGGAACTGGGGAACGATTCCAGGGAAACGCGGTTCCAGGGCTGAAAACTGGAGAACAGCAGAGGCCCCCAGAGGGACGGTTAATGTGCAAACCCCCTTCTCCTGCCTGGGGATTTGGGCACAGCACATTTGTGGCCTGATGCCCCTTATGTCAACATACAAGTAGGGATGATGGAGAGGTCCCAGGAGCACAGGCTGACATGGGGCCAGCTCTCTCTCTCTCTCTCTCTCTCTCTCTCTCTCTCTCTCTCTCTTTCTCTCTCTCTGCCCCTCCCCCTCCCCTGAGAACAACCAGATCAGCCACTTCCTGTCCCCTTTCCTCCCTGCGTGTCCCCCGGAGGGCTTTGGCTTACAGATGGGGTCTGTTCCAGATGGGGTTCAGCGGCTCCCACGCCTTTCCACAGAGCCTCCAGCTGTGCAGAACTCTGGCCCTCCCTTCTCCCAGTGAGGCTGTGGCAGGCTGCTGATGACCCCAGCCATATAAGGGACCCCTCTTCCAAAGGGCACCCCATAAGCAGCTTCTCCCCAGAGGCTCTAACCCTGTATTTTGGTTCCACGCTTAGGGACCACATGGCACACATAGGCTATTTCTGGAGTGCTCAGGGGGACCATGCAGTACCGACCATCAAAGCTGGGCCTCTAGCATGCAACACGTACACCAGCCCTTCCAACCTCCCCAGCCTGACTCTAAGATTCCTCCTTTTTATTACTTTTTTGTTACGGATATTTGAGGCCATCCCAGTAGTGCTAAGGAGCCATTCCTAGCTCTGTGCTCAGGGAGTGATTCCTGGCAGTGCTTCGGGAACCATATGTGGTACCTAGATTTGAACTGGGCTCTGCAGGATGCCAGGCAAATGTCTTCCACTTCTGTAGTATGTCTCCGGCCCTAGATATCAAGGCGGTGACAGCAGCACCCCTGCTGGAGCATTCACACGGCAACAGGAAGAGGGGCAGAGCCAGGGGAACCTGGCCAAGAGGTAGAGGTCAGGGGTGAGGTTTCCACCGCCACACCCCACTGATGATAGATGATAGATGATATACCCTCTGTCCACAGGGTATAGTGGATAGACCCACTATACCCTGGGCTCTGGCCTTCATGTGGGAACTTTGGCAAAATGGCGTTATCCCTGTGTATCTGCATCTCTTTAAAGGGGAGAGTCCCACTTTCAGAAGAACTCCAGGAATCAGTTATGGCTGAAGTCTGAGCATCCCACTAGCCCACAATAAGCAAGTGCTCTGAGCATCCTGGTGTTCTGCAGGAATGTTGGCGCGATCCTCAGATCTTTATGGGGACCACACTCTGAAGCTCCGCAGAGTTCTTGGCTCTGTGCTCAGGAGACGACGATGTTGGCAATGGAACCCGGTCCTCATCATGCCAAGCCTGGAGGCTCAGCCCTTTGACCCACCTCCCAGACCCCATCCTGGGTCTCTCAGGGAGCTCAATGAATTGTTCCTCGCCTACCTCCCGACAGCTTAGGGACTAGCAACATTGTGAAAAGCAGCAATTTGGAATGCTGGTCACTCTTCCCAAAATTTTTTATTCCCAGTCCCCTTATTTCCATAACCCAGGGAAATACATGGGTTGTGTTTGACCCGTTCTAGACCCCATGCCTTGCTTTGTAAGAGTGAGATTAGAGCAAACGATCACTATTCAGGAAGGCGAGACTCCGCGAATGCAGAGAGTTCGGAGTCTGTCCCATGGTTTCATAGATGAGAAACCGCTGGCCGGCAAGGGAGGGGTTTGCAGGTGGGAACCGCGAAGTGGCACATGAGCGATGCTTGTCACACTTGTCCAGGGCGCTTGTGACGTGGCCACCTCAGATCGTTGGAGAGACGCTCCACCCACCCAGGCTCCCTTTGCATCCGGGCTTGACTTTCCCAGGACTGGCTGGGTGAATGCGCCCCAGGCCACAGTGCTGCTCAAACGCCCTTGCCCTCTCAAACTCACCGCAGTGGGTGGACTCATGTCTGATCCACACATTGGGCCTTACAGCTCATCGGTTTGTCAGGGACTAGGGGAGAAAACAGTTTGTTGTGGCTAGGCAAGTGCTGCTGGATTCCCAGGTACGGCTTTGCCGTGGGGGGCAGTACTGGGATAACCGCCATCGCACTTCTCCCTAGCTATCGTGGGACAAGGGGAAGAAGCAGAGTGCGGCCCGTGCTCCTGTCCTGTGTGGGTCAAAAGTGCCCGCTCCCTTCCTCCCGGCACCCCAAAGCCCCGCACCTAGCCTCCTTCTTGAGCCCCCGTACCCCAGGTGGAGAGTGTGGCGGAAGGAGACCCCAGCCATCGGCCAGTCTGGTCCAGGATGGACCCCCACTTGTTCCCTGCTTAAGCTTGAAAGGCTGGGCCCCCCATGTGACTCAGAAGGAGATCAATGTCTGAGATGAGCAGATGACTTCTGTTCTGCTGGTTGTTTAGTATGAGAGGTATGGAGGTCTTGCTTTAGAACTTTCAGACGTGTTTGCAGCTAGAAATCTGCATGACGAGCTAGAGGCTGTGACTTGGCATCTGGTGCGGTAATTTATGGTGGACTCGCATGGTAAAATCGCCTCAGATTTAGGTTCTTTGCTCAAGTCCGTCCCTGAGCCTGTCCATGCGCTCGGCGAGGATCTGCTGTATGTTTTCATGGGCTGATGATTATGGGGAGAACAAGAGAGTTGTGGCTCAACGCAGAGAGCAACCACTTGCTTACGCTTAAGGAGTTTGATGTGGCACACATAGAGCTGACGAGTACTACACAGAGACCACCCAGTCCCTTCCTCCTGCAACGCCTATCGCCCCTTCTTGGTCCTTCAAGCCCCTGCAGGTATCTGTATCTGCATCTGCCGGTTGATAAAGAGTCAGTCAAGGACTGTTGAGCTTTCAGGACCACATGAAAACCAATCCTTCCATATATTCCATTGGTCAGAAATCAGTCACATGGTAGCATCCAACTGCAAGTGCTGCTGGGGAAATCCGTAGTCCAGCTGATGCCCAGTGTGGGAAAGGAAGTGCGAAGAACTAGCATCTAGCCTTTACTCTGCTTTTAACTTTGGTCACATCTCCTCTGTTGCCCTCTTTATACCCTAAGAAAGAAGTCCACCCAAGACCTGAGGGATGGCGCTTAGTGATCCAGAGAGAGAAAAACCAGGCTGTGTGCTCCCTGAAGTGGTAGAGAAAGGTGATCTGAGAGCTGTTGCTGACGTCCCCTTCTGAACGGCAGGTACAGCGCCAAGGACATAGTAGGTGTAAAAACAAAGCATTGTGCAGCTGACGGTCTTCCCACCAGCCCCTGAATGCCCGCCTCGCTGAGGCTACGCTAGCCCGCCCCTTCACCACATATATCTTTCCTACAACTTCCCATTGCCAACCTCATTGCCGCCCGCCCTGCCAGTGACAAGCTGGAACACAGGGAAGGGTTTTATCTGAAGTCCCAGAGCCATCCTGAAAGGATGAGGCCTCCCCTTCTCGTCCCTGGAAGCGATGCCCATTGCACTTCTCATACTTTACAGCCTGGAAGCTGGCGTACCAAGAAGCTTCACCCTGAGGGCCTGTGCCCGCAATGGTGAGCTTCCTTCCCCTCACCCGCACAGCCGGAATGGCTGAGACACTACGTCAGGGCTTGTCCTGAAGCTTATGCTCAGTTTTCCCTACTGTGTGGCCCATCTGAGATCTTTGCAAATGTAATGATCATGATGGCTTATCTGATCGTATCAGTTCAGGAAGACCACATATCTGACCAAGTCCTAATTCCTCGAGCCTGCACCTATAGACTCACAACATCTTGAATGTGGTGATTAGATGCACCAGTGTCCACATCGTCTGGAGTTTTGAGCGTGACAGGAGTTGGTTGGGAGATGTTCTTCAGGGATTTGGCAGTGACCAGGATATAGAGAAATGATAAGATGACAGAGGGTCTGCCAGAACAAAGCTTTCTGACCACAATCCTGTGCTGATAGGTTCTGTTTCCACCAACCCTCTTGGCTCAAGCCTGGTTCTGGGGAGCTGAGTCTGGGTTTAGGTGGGAATGTTCCAGCTGAGAAAACACCAAAGACCACATACTCCCCAGACTGCTTTAGCCGCAAGAGGACTTAGTGGTGGGAATAGCTAAGCCATTCTTTCCCCACAGAGGAATTGGATGCAACAGTTCAGTTGACTTGCTCAGGGCCGATCTACTTCAGAGCCAAGATAAG
This sequence comes from Cryptotis parvus, assembly GCA_021461705.1. Taxonomy (NCBI): domain Eukaryota; kingdom Metazoa; phylum Chordata; class Mammalia; order Eulipotyphla; family Soricidae; genus Cryptotis; species Cryptotis parvus. The sequence goes on from JAJIBD010021519.1 coordinate 13,545, forward strand.
AAGTCATATTTTGAACTCCAGATCTATGTTTTTCCCATCAAATGAAGAGATCCTTAATGCCTTTAAAATGAATCCCTATTTTTCAGCAGAGCGCAAAATTTTTTCAACAAAAGGATAGGGGACAAACCTAAGAGCTGGCCTGCATCAACCCTCTGGGGGGGGGTGGTAGCTCAGACTCATGAGTAGCCTTCATACTCCTGACACTATGTCAGAGTCATGAGCCGCGGATAACACCAGGAAAAGGCCTTCTTGTGGGGCCTGGCACCTAGTAAGGGCTCGCTTTGATGCTTTTCGTTACCATCCGTTGTGCTGCAGGCTCAGTCCTTGACTCAGGTCAGGGTGGAGGGCCCTCAGTGTATGCCAGGAGAGGATCGAGTTAGCCCCACTTACCTGGGATTTTTGTAATCTGGCCCCCCTCCTCCTCCACCATTCTGAAGTTGAGGACACGGAGAGTCGGAGCAGACAGCCATTGTTTATGATCACATGGGCACCAAGTAAGCCAAGAGTCCTCTGATGCCCAGCAAATAGGGGCCCACACACGTGAAATGCTCATGCATGCACACAGCAGAAGAGCTGGCAATTTCATCACAATAAAGGCCGGGTTCCATCAGAACAGCTGTCCTGTTCTCCCCCGGTCAGTGGGAACGTACTAAGCGACTGACTCCATGTCCGCGTCCATGAGCAATCTTCAGGCTAGGCAAGCAGAAACAGGTGGACAGATGCCAAGAGAAGTAGTGACACCTGGGGTGAACTCACCCACGGAGAACAGAGGACCCTAAGTATGTGCATGAGCCCATTCTATACACATGTAAACCGAGGCTTGAATCGATTAGAAATCGTCTAGGGGGCAAAAGAATTGGAATTCCCCTGTGAGCTAACCCTGCCAGGTGTGTCTCTGGGGCCAAGAGTAGAACCCCGGTTGCAGGAAAAACTCCCAGATTCTCTTCCCCACGGCGAGCCCAGGTCCCTGAGCATGGAAGGACTTTGGGATCCCAGGGCCCCAGCAGCATGGAAGTAGATTTGAGCCTGGGCAGGTTTAATCCTGAGCTCACACATGAGCGATTCCCGAAAAAAGGAAGCAGGTTCATAGGTCCCGACCTGGGCACCCCACACCCTTACCGCCCCTGTGTCCTGCTAGACAGTCCTGCCTCAGGGAGAGCCAGGGCCCCCTTCACACAGGGATAACTGCCCCCTCACCCCAGCATCTACAGTGCAGCCTGACTCTGGGAGAACCCTCCCCAAAGAAGGGGTTATCACAATCCCACTAGAGCTGAGGGGTCTCAGGTGATTAGGAAACCCAGGCTTCAGCGGAGCGCCTAAGCACTCTCCTCCAGCTCACTCTGATTGACCCCAGCAGTGCCAGGCAGGACCCATCTCCCATCCCCAAGGGTCCCCTCACACGGTGGTAGTGGGGTTTTGGGGGCAAATCTTTCTCATGTGCCTACCCCCCCACCCAAAGTCAGGGATGTACAGAGAGGCAGGAGCTCTCCGATGACAAGGCCTGCAGCCCAGGATCCAAGAGAAAGGGTTTAAAGGGCTCCCTCTTGAAACATGGGGCCCTTGCTGGGTGGCTTTTGTCGAGGCAGGGAGCACAGGTGACCAGATATTGCGTGGTGAATAAGTGATCTCTGAGCCTCCACCAAAGGATAACTGGGAACACTTTGTGCCATTTGAGAAAAACTAGAGAGTACTGGCTCACTGACTAGCGTATGAATTAGTGCGTTCACTCAGTCATTATGTACATTGTTCAATCCTGAGTAGTCAGGCCTCGAGAAGAATGGTACTTAGTATTTGCACTCAGCTCTCAAAGCCAGTTTGGATTTGTGAAAGTGCTTGAAGAACTGTAAAATAAATGGTCCCATTAATATTTTCTGCTGCTGTCCTAGAGGATTACACTAATGCCCAGTCCCGAGGCTTCTGGCTCCTGATGCCTTTCCTGCTTCCTTTATTGACAAATATAGCTGCCAGATAAGTTGTCGCCATGATCTATCCCCCTGGCATTCCAAAGGCAGTTGAGTTTCCAGCCTCTCATCTCCACTGTTTAGAATTAAAGGAGTCACAAAGAATTCAACCTTTTCCCAATCATGAAAGTACCTCTCGAGGAAGTTTCAGCATGAAAGTTTCAGCATCTTTGGGTGTGTGTGTGTGTGTGTGTGTGTGTGTGTGCAAGGTAGGTAAGTGTGGTGCACCAGGCGGCACCAATCTTAGTGGTAGCCCTCCTCCCCCACGCCAGTCAGGAGGCTGCATTGTTCACCCAGCTTGCTCAGGGCAGTGCTTTGGTTCCCAGGCTTCTCAATAGTGTCCCCCTGTACATACGTGGGGGCCATTCTAGCCCTCAGCCCCTTGACCATGCCTGGTACAGACAGCTCTGTGGTAAATATCTGTGAATCCCAAACATGCATAGCCTTCGAAGAATTCCTTTACTGTAGAACCAGAATTTACTTCCATTGCATTAGACTTCTTCCAGTTTTCTGTAGGCAGTTCCATGAGGGGAAGGGGCCAGTGGCTCTCTCGCTTGCCACGAAACTCGGATCTCAGGGTTTAGAGTTTAGCCACTTGCCTAGTCTAGCCACTCGTGCTAAGGAGAGTGATGGCTGAGTGCATTGTCTAGAGTATTGAGCGCTCGTGTCAGTCTTGGGATTCAAACCCTGGATCCGACCTCTGTTATTCTGGTGTGAGGTATAGAAAAAGTGTAAAATTCGTACGAGCTTGCACCAGCACGTAATGACGGAGTTCATATATGGGTGTAAGTCAGATGCAAAGCTCATCCGGGCCAAATGGGCCACACTCTATGGCTGGTAGATCATTTTCAAGATAATCTGCATGCTGGGATTTCGCCGTCGTTGGGGTGCTGAAGGCACTGCCCTTCCAACGCTCTAGGTTGCTCTGTGCCTGGAGAGGGGATAGAGAGAACCCAGGAAGTAGAGAAGTGACAGGATTTATAAGGCTGCGAGGTGCGGGAACAGGGAAGCACAGAGCTTAATTTGTAAGCAGTAAGTCTACCTAGAGCGGAAAACGGAAGGAGCTGAGAGTGGGCCCTGAGCTGGGCCTTGAGAATCCTTCTAGAACCCTGCTGAAGCAGCAGCCCACGGTGTGTCCCGCTCAGACTGCCTTAGCTGTACTGTGGCTCCAAAGCCCGCAACCCGGCTAGAGTGGTAGTAGATAGCACACTTGGCCAGCATAAAAGTGACCTGGGGTCAAGCCCCAGACCGTCTATGGTCCCCCAGCCCACCAGGAGTAATTACTGACTGCAGAGCCAGGAGCAATGCCCTTTAGCACCACTGCGTGTAGCCCCCAAAATATTTTAATTTTAAAATCTAAAAACAAGAAAAAAGCGAGGAAGTTGCTGCCATTTTTAGAAAAACTCCACAAAGCTGAAGCAATGTTGATAGACCACCCTCCCCACCCCAGACACAAACACACACACGCACACGCGTACCTCTAAAAGGTGTATGCCAGGGGCCAGAGTGATACCGTCCAGCGTAAGGCATTTGGGCCTTGCATGCACAGCCAACCTAGGTTCAACACCCAGCATCCCATATGGTCCTCAGAGCAACTAGTAACTCCTGAAAGTGTAAGCCAGGAGTAAAACCCTGAGCATTTCCAGGTGTGACCCAAATAAAAAAAAAAAAGGAAAAGGAAAGAAAAAAAAAAAAAAAAAATGTGTATGCCACAGGATGGCTGAAGGGACTAGCATGAGACGGTCACCCCAACTTCTGGTCTCCTAGGTTCCAAGCAAGTACTTTTAATCGTGGCGTGGATTGTCTCTGTGGAATTTTGCTGCAAAGGATTTTTTAAAGAACTCCTCAGCTCTCCACTCTCTTCAGGACAAGAAGAAACGCCAGTGGGAGGTGGAAGCCTTAGGGGTGAGCATCCTCCGGAGGCGCGAGAGGAGCTCTGATGCATGTCACACCCCAGGATGTACAGGACAACAAGGCAGGATGGTCTCTGTCTGCTATGGATTCTTTCTTTCTGTCTAGAAAAGTCCACCAGAGAAAAATTAGGGGATTTAGAGAAAATACAAGAAACTATCCTGTCCCTAAGGTGCTGCAGGTGTGACTGTGGTGCCTGTAGCGCCAGCAGGTGGCAGAGGAGACAGGGCTTCACTACACCCAGGGCTCTGGCTCCGTGGACCCTGGATGGTTGATGGTCTGACATAGAAAAGATTGGCCCCCAAGATGAACCCAGAGCCACGGCAGAGCCTAAGCTGATCAATATGCCAAAAACAGTAATAATAATGGACCCATTCCCAACGCAATGGAGACATTACTGCCGCTGGAGCAAATCAATGAACAACGGGAAGGCAAGTAGACAAGTAACTAAGGCTAAACTATATCATCAAGGAGCATATTATATATGGAACTCCTTATAAGAGTTCCATAGAGTGGGAAGAACCATAGCGCAACAAAAAGCAAACAAACAAAAAAATCTATTAGAAATAAATAATTTACTAACTAGAGGAAATGGCAGCTGAAGGCATAGATCCAATAAAAGTAAATAAGAAGCTTTTCCAGAAATACAGTGCTGCGTATGTTTCTGGATTTAAGAGAGGGAGGAAATGTGTTGGAATGTAAACAGAGCCTGGGACTGGAGAGATCACTGCTGGTTTCTACCCTCTTCTAATAACCACCTGTGCTATTTGAGCTTTAAGAGCACATGTCAACATTTGAAGTGAAAAATCCCTTAGGATGCCTTTTCCTCTGCCTTTGGGGGACCTAAGGGCCCTGAGAAGCTTTCCTCAGCATGAAACACTCGCTTCTTCTAGGCTTCCAGAGGCTTTGAGAAAGCTGTCTCGGAGGCCCCTTGAAATGAGGGCGTTCTTAAAAACCCAGGAATGGAGCTTGGGGCAAGGTGAGCAATCAGAGTTGGAGAGGGGAGGAGGGAGCCGGTACTCAATTTAGCGTCTCGATAGAGATTGACGCCCAAGGCTCCTTGTACAATGTCCTCCTCACACTGCCTTAGCCCCCCTGCCCCAGGGACCAGCACAGAGCCCTGCAGGCCGCGCTTTCAGCGAGGTGTTGGGAAAAATTGCCTGGGCCTGGCGCGGGCAGGCCCCAGCACTTACTCCGGGTGGAGGACCCTGGCGAAGTGCTTAGGGGCCTCGTTGTTCTGAACTCAGTTCTGAAGGCAGAACTCCCACAGCCTGGGTGGGGCTGTGCCGGGTGCCTGGGTCATGCCTTCGGAGCCCAATCCTGGGAGCGCTTGCATTTCTATACCATCCCCCCCCCCTCTCCTCTCTCTCCCTCTCTTTCTTTCTCTGTCTCTCCTTTCCCTCTCTTTCCTTTCCCCTCCTCTTTCCTCCCCCCTCCTCCTCCTCCTCTTCTTTGTCACAGATTTTAAACTCATTCCCGCAAGAGCAAAGGAGCCAGGGGATTAGGCACTGCTCAGAAGGCCCAGTGTCCCCACTGGTGGTTCTTGAGATTCACTCGACACGTTTGCAGACATTAGGTGCTGCCGTGATGGTGTTCATATGGGTCACCCTGCAGTACTGGGGACCTCCAAGATGCACCTCTGGGATTCTTGGGGGACAGTGTGATGCTGGGGTTAGAATCAGTTAGCAGGTAAAGCCCAAACATGTAGTTTCTACATGTCTTTACTTATTTATTGTAATTTTTTGAAGCAAAGATAGTTTCTTTAAACGAAATCTCTTAGAGAAATGTGAGGAAAGAGAAATATATGCTCAGAGAGAACACGGCTTCTCCAAAGTCAAATAAAAGGAGTAGCTTAGGATATGCGCTTTTTCTCAATGGCTGATGAAGGGCCAGAGAGGTAACAGGGGTTCAGCTACGTGCCCCTTCACACACAGCCAACCCTGCTCAGTCTGGAAAAGACAGGAGGCCCCTAAGCCACACCAAGAGTAGATCCTGAGCACAGAGCCAGGTGTGACCTCCTGAAGAGAAGTAGCCACCGGCCACTCTTCCAAGTGGCCAACATGGAATGATGCCAAGCATCACAAACCACAGGAAAAAGGAGGTGAAACTGCAGTGAATGTATCAGCTCAGCAGTCCAACATGGTGTGTTGTCAGTAAGGAGGAGAAACTGCCACACTCAGCAATCAGATACGGGAAGTTGTGGCAGCACCTCTGAGCAACTTTGGAACCTTTCCCATAAAGCTAAACATATGCCTATTATTCCGTCCTGTCCCGCCTCTCGATTTCTGCCCCCAAGAAAATGGAAACATGTCTAATACATGACTAGAAAAATGTGCATAGCAGTCTTATTGCTAATAATGCCTCACTGGCAACCCAAATATTAACCGCCTGGTAAACAGATAAACAAGCTGTGGTACTCGTCAATAGTAAACGCTTGTTGGTGATAGACAGGACCTGCTGAGAGAAGTACCTTCATTTTCTATGCCAAGGGAGAAATCATCACCAACATGTTAAATCATGAAAATTGAAGACCATCATTTCTGTGGATCAAGGTTTGGGCACAGCTTAAACCAGGTCTGCCACAAGTTTGTCTTTCAAGATAAGATTTGGGGGCTAGTTTCTGCTTGTAGGTGTTCCCAAGCTGCCACAGCTGTGCGAGCCAGTAGAATTCATTTCTGTGGCTCCAAAGGGAGGGCCTCACCTCCTGCCTCGCGAGGCAGAAAAACCAAGTTCCTAGAGGCTGTCTGCTCCTTCACACACCCTTTCCAGAGGTCCTCGTCCAATTGTCGCCTCCTTCATAGTAGGCAAGGAGAAGGGGAGCCTGCTGGCAGGACAGACTTAGTTGACTGAGACCTCTCAAAGAAGCAGTACCCTTCGCCTTTGCCAGGCTGGTCCTAGTCACCAATCCCAGTACACGTGGGCATGACCCAGTAAATGTCATCAGCTGGACTTCCTCACAGCCCAATATGAGACATCAGACAG
>JAJIBD010021520.1:0-210000 GCA_021461705.1 Cryptotis parvus
TTTTTTTAAATTTTTTTATTTTTACAATTACAAAGATATACAATTAAAAAGTTCATATTTGGGCTTTGGTCATACAGTGTAGCAGCACCCATCCCGCCCACCAGTGCCCATCTCCCACCACCAACGCCCCCCGGTTCCCTCCCCCTCCCCAGCCCTCCTCCATGGCAGGTTCTTTATTTCTTTCCATTTCTCTCTCTTTCTCTCTTCCTTCCCTCCAGACTATGGATTACAGAACATACATTAAAGGGTTGTCATGTGTATCCTTTTGCCTCTATTTAATGCTCAGTTCTAGGTTGGCATTAGTACCCTCAACAATTGTTAGCACACTGTTCCATTTTCTGTCTTACCTAGCCTCTGACTCCCACACGTTTGTGATAATTTCCACCTTTGACAGGACCTCCTGATGTATGTTTCACTTGACCTTGATATTGGTATCATAATATGTACCTATATATTTATGTTATGCAGATAAATGCAGTCATTCTGTAACTGTCTCTCTCCTTCTGGCTACTCTCTCGCTCAACATAATCTTCTCCATGTCCATCCATTTGTAGGCAAATTTTATAACTTCATTTTTCCTAACAGCTGCATAGTATTCCATTGTGTAGATGTACCAAAGCTTTTTTATCCAGTCATCGATTTTCGGGCACTCTGGTTGCTTCCAGATTCTGGCTATTGTGAATAATGCTGCTATGAACATAAAAAGTAGGGGATGGTGTTTCCGCTACGTATTTTTGGCTTCCCAGAGTAGATTCCCAGGAGTGGTATGGCTGGGTCAAATGGGAGTTCACTTTCTAGTCTTTGGAGGAATGTCCATATTGTTTTCCAGAAAGGCTGTACCAGCCGGCATTCCCACCAACAATGGATGAGTGTCCCCTTTCCCCACACCCACGCCAGCACTTGTTGTTCTTGTTCTTTTGAATATGTGCCAGTCTCTGTGGTGTAAAGTGGTATCTCATTGTTGTTTTGATTTGCATCTCTCTGATGATTAGTGATGATGAGCATTTTTTCATATGTTTTTTTGGCCATTCGAATTTCTTCCCTTGCTGAAGTTTCTGTTCATTTCTTCTCCCCATTTTTTGATGGGGTTGTTTGTTTTCTTCTTGTAAAGTTCTACCAGTGCCTGATATATCCTGGATATTAACCCCTTTATCAGATGGGTATTGGGTGAATATTCTTTCCCATTCTGTGGACTGCTTTTTGTATCTTAGTCACTGTTTCTTTTGAGGTGCAGAAGCTTTTTAGTTTCATGTAGTCCCATATGTTTATCTTTCTTCTAGTTGCTTTGTTAGAGATGTTTCATCTTTGAAGATGCCTTTAGCTTCAATGTCATGGAGGGGTTTTTCCTATATTTTCTTCAATGTACTTTATGGATTCAAGTCTGATATTGAGATCTTTAATCCACTTTGATCTGATTTTTGTGCATGGTGTTAGACACAGGTCCAAATTCATTTTTTTACATGTCGCTGCCCAGTTTTCCCAACACCACTTATTGAAGAGGCTTTCCCTTACTCCATTTTAGACTCGTTGCACCTTTATCAAAGATTAAATGATCATGTGTTTGAGGTTGGGTGTCAGGATACTCAATTCTATTCCATAGGTCCACAGGTCTGTTTTTATTCCAATACCATGCTGTTTTAATTACTACTGCCTTGTAGTACAGTTTGAAGTTGGGCAAGGTGATGCCTCCCATCTTCTTTTTCCCGAGGATTGCTTTAGCTATCCTTGGGGGTTTATCGTTCCATACAAATTTCAGGATTGTTTGGTCAATTTCTTTGAAGAATGTCATGGGTATCCTCATAGGGACTGCATTGAATCTGTATAGAGCTCTAGGGAGTATTACCATTTTGACAATGTTGATTCTCCCCATCCATGAGCAGGGAATATGTTTCCATTTCCTTGTGTCCTCTTTTATCTCTTGGAGCAGTGTCTTGTAGTTTTCTTTGTACAGGTCCTTTACACACTTGGGTAAGTTGATTCCTAGGTATTTGATTTTCTGTGGCACAATTGTGAATGGAATTGTTTCCCTTAATATCCCTTTCTTCTCTTTCGTTATTTGTATATAGGAAAGCCACCGACTTTTGGGTGTTGATTTTGTATCCCGCCACTCTACTATATGCGCCTATTGTTTCTAGGAGTTTTTTGGTAGAGAGTTTAGGGTTCTCTAGGTATAATATCATGTCATCTGCAAATAATGATAGCTTGACTTCTTCCTTGCCTATCTGGATGCCCTTGATGTCCTTTTTCTTCTCTGATTGCTATGGCAAGTACTTCCAGTACTATATTGAATAAAAGAGGTGAGAGTGGGCAACCTTGTCTTGTCCCTGATCTCAGGGGGAAGGCTTTCAACTTTTCCCCATTGAGAATGATGCTCGCTGTGGGCTTTTGGTAGATGGCTGTAACTATCTTGAGGAAAGTCCCTTCAACTCCCATTTTCTGGAGGGTTTTAATCATGAACGGGTGCTGGATCTTGTCAAATGCTTTCTCTGCGCTCTATTGATAGGATCATATGGTTTTTATTTTTTTCTCTTATTGATATGATGTATTATGTTGATTGACTTGCGAATGTTGAACCATCCTTGCATACCCGGGATGAATCCTACTTGGTCATGATGTATAATCTTCTTGATGAGTCTTTGGATTCTGTTTGCTAGTATTTTGTTGAAGATCTTAGCATCCGTGTTCATCAGGGATATTGGTCTGTAGTTTTCTTTCTTTGTGTTGTCTCTCCCTGCTTTGGGTATCAGGGTGATATGTGCCTCGTAGAAGCTGTTTGGGGAGTGTTTCTGTTTCTTCTATTTCCTGGAAGAGCTTGAACAGGACTGGCAGTAGGTCCCTCCTTAAAGGTTTGGTAGAGTTCACTAGGGAATCCGTCTGACCTGGGCTTTTGTGTTTGGGAAGACTTTTAATTACTGTTTCTATTTCCTCAATGGTGATAGGCTTATTCAGGTATTGGAGGTCTTCTTGTTTCAGCCGTGGGAGGTTATAGGACTTCAGGAATTGATCCATTTCTTCTAGATTCTCATGTTTCACGGCATACAGGCTCTCAAAGTAATCTCTGATGATCTTTTGGATTTCTGTGGTTTCTGTTGTGATGTCACCCTTTTTTATTTCTGATTCTGTTTATTTGGGTTCTCTCTTTCCCTGTCCTTACAAGTCTTGCCAATGGTTTGTCAATCTTGTTTATTTTTTCAAAAAACCAGCTCTTGGTTTCATTAATCTTTTGGATTGTTTTTTTTTGGTTTCCAACTCATTGATTTCCCTCTCTAAGTTTTATTATTTCCTTTTTTCTGCCTGGGTTGGGCTCCTTTTGTTGGTCTTTTCTAATGTCTTCAGCTGTGTAGTCAGGTTATTTATGTGGGCCCTTTCTTGTTTCCTGATGAATGCTTGCAGAGCTATAAACTTCTCCTCTTAACACGGCTTTTGCCGTGTCCCACAAGTTCTTATAGTTGGTGTCTTCATTTTCATTTGTTTCCAGAAATCTTTGGATTTCCTGTTTGATTTCTTCTATGACCCATTTGTTGTTCAGGAGTGAGCTGTTCAGTTTCCAGGTGTTTGGTTTGACTCCCTGTTTCTGTGTACGGTTAACTTCCATTTTCAGTGCATCATGGTCTGAAAAGATAGCTGACACAATTTCTATCTTTTTTAATTTTATTGAGGTATGCTTTGTGGCTCAGCATGTGGTCTATCTTGGAGAATGTTCCATGTGCACTAGAGAAAAATGTGTATTCAGCTTTTTTTGGCATGAAAAGCCCCTGTATATATCTACTAGCTCTCTTTCTTCCATTTCTTCCTTCAGGGCCAATATTTCCTTGGTGAGTTTCAGTCTTGTTGATCTATCCATCGTTGATAGAGCAGTGTTGAAGTCTCCAACTATTATTGTGCTACTGTTAATGTCTTCTTTGAGGTCTCTTAGCAGTTGTTTTATGTATTTTGCTGGCCCCCCGTTGGGTGCATATATGTTTAGTAGTGTAATTTCTTCCTGGTGTACATACCCCTTAAGTAATAAGAAATGGCCTTCGTTGTCCCTTCTAACCTTTTTCAGCCTGAAGTCTATATTATCTGATACTAATATGGCCACACCAGCCTTTTGGAGGAGTTGTTTGCATGGAGAATGGTCTTCCAACCTTTGACTTTGAGTCTGTGTTTGTTCTGATTATTCAGATGTGTTTCTTGTAGACAGCAGAATGTTGGGTCTAATTTTTTAATCCATTTTGTTACTCTGTGTCTCTTAATTGGTGCATTTAGACCATTGACATTGAGAGAGATTATTGTCATCGGATTTTGTGCCATCTTTCTGTTTGTGCTTGTTGTGCTTATGGGTTTGGTCGGATTACAGTAGACCCTTCAGTCCTTCTTTTAAAGTTGGTTTTGAGTCCATGAAGTTCCTGAGTTGTTGCTTATCCATGAAGTTGTGTATCTTTCCCTTCATATCTGAATGTGAGTCTGGCCGGGTAAAGAATTCTTGGTGAGGCCTGCAGTTCATTGAGCCTTTTCACAATATCCCACCATTGTTTTCTGGCTCGGAGTGTTTCATCAGAGAAGTCTGCTGTAAATCTTAGAGATGTTCCTTTGTATGTGATTTCCTTCTTTGATCTTGCTGCTTTCAGTATTCTATCTCTATCTATAGTTTTTGTCATTTTAATTAAGATGTGTCTTGGAGTATTCTTGTTGGGGTTTCTTTTAGCAGGTATCCTACGGGCCTCCTGGATCTTGAGGCAAGTGTTTTTTAGTTCCGGGAACTTCTCAGCAATGATGGCTTTGACAGTTTCTTCTTCATCAGGGTTTTCTTCTTGCCCTTCTGGGACCCCAATGATCCGTATGTTGTTTCTTCTGGCTTCATCCCGATTATCTCTTGTTGTCTGTTCGGTAATTGTGAGTCTTTTTTCTATCTTCTGGTGTTGTGTAGAGAATCTTTGGAACGCGCCTTCGAGATCACTAATTCTTTCTTCAGTAGCTATTATTCTGCTATGCTGGCTTTCCACTGTGTTTTTTTTCATTTCATTTACCTCATTTTTAATATAGGTCATTTCCATTTGCATTTTCCTCACTTCTTCTATCATGTCCTCTTGTATTTTATTGAGTTTGCATTCCATTGCTTCTTTGAATTCCTTATGACTCCTTAACATTTCTTTCCGAAATTCCTTATCAGAGAGGTTATATAACCCATTGGTATTGCTTGGCTCATCTGGACTAGTGACTTCACTCACAGAGCTGGATGGAACTTTGCGTTGCCTTTACCATTATGACTATTGTAGGTTGCAAATATGGGGTCTTGGATGACAGGATAGTACAGTTAGTAGGTGTCTGGTCTGTTTGCAGAGTTTGGGTGGGTAGCAAGGATGTAGGAACCAAGGTTCACTGGTACCTCATGCAAGATAGGTAGTAAGAGGGTCGCGCGAACACGCTTAGCTGGCCCGCGGTTTTGAGTTTTGGGATGATCTACGAAGCGCAGGGGCCCAAGGGTTCACGGTGAAACCAAGGCAGTTTGCCTTGGTTCCCCGCTGATGGAGTTTCCGCTCTTCCCTGGGGCAGTTTGGGTCCTGGAGACGCAGGGGTCACGCACACACCTGCTGGGGAGATTTTCAGCCGGTCCCAGGAGCGCAGCGCCCAGGTTCCGGCGTGAAACCAAGGCAGTTAGCCTTGGTTCCCGTTGATGGAGTTTCCGCCTTCCCTGGGGCAATTTGGGTCCGCTGGAGACGCGAGGAATCACGCACACACCTCGCCAGAGTAATTGAGTGCAGAGCCAGGAGGACCCTGAGAACTGCCAGGTGTAGGGGGAGAGTAGTACAGGGGCAAGGGTGGCACTCTCCTGACTGGTCTGGTCCCGCCCTAGCTCGCTCTCCCTTTCCACCACAGGGTGGGGTCTCTCCCAGGAGCGCCTCCCTGACCCCTGCCTAAGCTTGTCTCCCCTTATTCCATCAGAATCAGACGGGTCTTTCCAAGAATTGATATCATTCTGCTCCACTGTATTAAACGATCCTGGGTGGGGCTAGAGAGAGCACAGCAGAGGGGAGGGTCTGCTTGCACCTTGGCTACCAAGGTCGATCCCTGACACCCTATAGGGCTCTCAAGCCTCGCTAGGAATGATCCTGAGCATAGAGCCAGGAGCCAGCCCTGGCACTCGCCTGGCGTGACCCCAGAAAACCAGACAACACCATTTTATTTATTTTTTTTAACATTTTATTATACCACCGTGAGATATACAATTACAACGTTGTTCACGCTTGAGGGTTTCGTTCACATAGTGTTCCAGCACCCCGCCTCCACCAGTGCCCATCTCCTACAACTCTATGTCCCCACCTCCCTGTGTGTTTTTGGCTTCCTAGGTTATATTCCCAGGAGTGGTATGGCTTTTGGGTCAAAGGGGAGTTCAATTTCTAGTCTTTGGAGGAATGTTCATATTGTTTTCCAGTGAAAGGTACAAGCTCGACATTCCCACCAACAGTGTATGAGAGTACCCCTTTCCCCCCAGATCCACACCAGTACTTGTTGCTTTTTACCTTTTGAATATAATGACCAGTCACTGTGGTCTGAGGTGATATCTCATCGTTGTTTTGATTTGCATCTCTGATGATTAGTGATGATGAGACGCTACTTTTTCTTACCTTTTTGGCCATTCGAATTTCTTCCTTGGCAAAGTTTCTATTTATCTCTTTCTCCCCACTTCTAATGTCTGGGCTTCGTTTTTTTCTTATGCTTAGCTGTACCAGTGCCTGATAATCCTGGATATTAATCCCTTATCAGATGGGTATTGGGTGAATATTCTTTTCCCATTCTGTGGACTGTCTTTCTATCTTGGTCACTGTTATCTTTCAAGGTGCAGAAGCTCTCTTCAGTTTCATGTACTCCCCTATGTTTCTATATTCCCTAGTTGCTTTTTTTAATTGATGTTTCACTTTTTAGAAAATGCTTCAATGTCATGGAGTGGTTTTTTCCTATATTTTCTTCAACGCATTTTGCGAAATCAGGTCTGATATTGAGATATTTAATCCATTTTGATCTGATTTTTGTGCAAGATGTTAGACACAGGTCCAAATTTATTTTTTTCATGTAGCTGTCTAGTTCTTCCTGCACCACTTGTTGAAGAGGCTTTCTTACTCCAGTTTGGACTCTTTGCACCTTTATCAAAGATTAACTCATCATGTCTTTGAGGGGTGGGTCTGAATACTCAACTCTACTCCACAGGTGCACAGGTCTGTTTTTATTCCAGTACCATACTGTTTTTATTACTGCTGTACTTTGTAGTGCAGTTTGAGGTTGGGAAAGGTGATGCCTCCCACTCTTCTTCCTCAAGGATTGCTTTAGCTATCCGTGGGATTTATTATTCCATACGAATTTCAGGGAGTATTTGGTTAATTTCTTTAAAGAATGTCATGGGAATCCTTATAGGAACCGCATTGAATCTGTACAGAGCTCTAGGGAGTATTCCCATCTTGACAATGTTAATTCTCCCCCATCCATGAGCAGGGAATGTGTTTCCATTTCCTCGTGTCCTTTTTTATTTCTTAAAAGCAGTGTCTTGTAAAGTTCTCTTTATATAGGTCCTTTACACACTTGGTTGCTGATTCCTAGGTATTTGATTTTCTGTGGCACAATTGGAATGGAATCGATTTTTAATATCCCTTTCTTCTCTTTCGTTATTTGACACACCATTTTAAAGCAGGTGCTACTCTCCCGCCAACCCCTCTCCTCGCAGCCTCCAGAGTAAGTTTCAGGTTCCTTTTTGACATTTGATAAATTACACTTGAGAGAAGCTTCTGCTTGTAGAGAAGACTGACAGGAAAGTGCGGAGAGCACCCATGCCCCCCCCCTTCTACCCTTCTGGCCATGACAGTTGAGAAACCACTCTGTTGCACCAACACATCGCTCATCACCAGGGCCCACAGCTATCTCGTTCGTTCATTCTGTGGGGGCCTCACTGGGGTGGACTAAGCTCTCCAGGCCTGTCTGAACCACTGCAGTGCCACACAGCTTCCGTTCATGGCCTAAAGTTCCTCATTGTGGCTCCCTATCGCACCCCCCTCTCCATCTCCCAGCACCCACCTGTGAAAGCCTTTGTCACTAGTTTGCCCCTTCTGAATGTTCTTGCTGTAAACTCACAGGATGTGCCCTGGAAGCTTTTGCAGATGCAGATGCTGCCCGCACACTCCCGCGGGTAGAAGCCTCCCTGCATGTCGGCATTGGCGGCCAAGCCTTGGGCCGCTGGTCCTGGCCCTGCCAGCCTGTCCCCTGCTTTCCCTGCCCCCTGACGCCCGGTGCTCTGCCTCGCTCCTGCCTTGTTGCTCCCTCGCCAGGACTTGAGGCTCCTGTTCCGTCTGGAGACGTCCTCCTTCCTCCCTTCCTGTCCACCCCCCCTCAGGTCCTGACTTGAGTACTCCCTAGTATTGGAGAGCCCGCCTCTGCCTGCTGCTTCTCCTGTCGCCCGGCCACCCGCCTGTCGGAGAGAGCCAGCTCTGTGCTGGCGACTTGTGTTTCTCCCAGCCCTGCAGAATGCCCAGCTCTGTCTCCAGACGCCACAGAAGCGCGGTCCTCACCTGTGGCCCCCCCAGCCCCAGCTCCCACGCGGAGACCTCAGTTTGGCTGCAATGGAAAGTCTGTTCTGTCCTGCCACCCCACAGCCCTGGGCTTGTTCTTCATGGGGCAGCTGTGATTGGGCCTCTAACAGGGGCAGGAGGACACTGCCTGGGTGGGCGGGCTGGTGGAGCTCATTTCCAGGGGTCAGGGGTCAGGGAGAGGTCACTGCTTCATGGCGGCTCTGCAAGGCAGGCAAGCATTTGTTCCTCTGGAGGTTTGGCACCCTTTCAGCTCCCAGAGAGAGCCATAAGCCAGCTTTCATTCCCACCCTGTGCAGAGAGAAAGGCCGTGACGATGGAGCAGGCTGCGCCTTACCTTAGGCTCCGGGACTCCCGCCCCCGGTTCCTTCCCCATCTTTTCTCTCCTCCAGCTGACCTCATCCGCCCCTTTCTACTCTCTCCTCCCGAACAGGAGGAGCTGGAGCCATTGGAGGGCAGCCCTTACCTGTCCAGACACGGCTCAGATCGACCTTGTTTTCTCCATCCTCCACACAAAGCCATGTGAGAGGCTTTAAGAAGAAAATGCCACCTCCTTCTGGGGTCTGTGTCCCGTCGCTGCCCTCTGGAGCCCCCCCATCCCCACGGCCTCCCGAACCACCATCCTGACCTCCCCTCGGGACTCTGAGTTAGTGAGTTAATTCCCGAATTAAGCCACTGACCTCAAGGATCAAGTGCAAAGCCTGGACTGGTGACCAGCCCTGGGTTCAGGTTCTCTGTTCTAGCTGTGTAACCTGAGGACTCTCCCATCACCTCTGGGGCTCACTTCCCATCAAGAAAGTGAAATGGGGCCCGAAGGTCGGATGTAACTACGCTTTACGACACCAGCAGCTCCTGGGCATGGTTCCCCAGTGCAGCCCACTGAGACACCGTCCTTCTGTCCTGGGAACTGTCTGTTTCCAGTGGAGGAACTGAGGCACAAGGGACAAGGCCACTCCATCAAGGTCACACTCCTCAGCTGGTCAGGCTGGGATTTGGAATGAGGTCTGGGCACCTGTTACTCCTCTGCTCTCTGTGTGCATGAGGCATATGTTGAAGAAGAGCAGAAATAGTAGAAACGGGGGGCCAGGGAGGACCGGCCATGGACAGAAGCTACCAAGGGGCGCGAGGGCAGGTAGGACAGAGAAGGGACCCTATGACAATGGCGGGTGGAACGATCCTCAGGACAGGAACTGAGGAAAGGCGGGAAAGGATATACATGATAACCTTACAGTAAGAGTATGCAAACCATGGTGCTGGAAAATGTGTATGTGTGTGTGTGTGTGTGTGTGTGTGTGAGAGAGAGAGAGAGAGAGAGAGAGAGCTGTCTGTGTGGGAGGTAGGGGAAGGCAGGAGGGAAACTGGGGAGTTTAGTGGTGGGAGATGTGCACCTGGTCGAGGGATGGGTGTAGAACATTGTATGACTGAAACCCAATCATGAACAACCATGTGTATCTGACTGTGATTCAAGGAAGGAAGGAGGAGGGAGGGAGGGAGGGAGGGAGGGGAGGGAGGGAAGGAGGGAAGGAAGGAAGGAAGGAAGGAAGGGAAGGGAAGGAAGGAGGGAAGGAAGGAAGGAAGGAAGGAAGGAAGGAACCACAGGCTCACCCTGTGCACAGGAGAAAACTAAGGTTCACCCACCATGTCCCTTACCCCGCAAATATATTTCAGGTGCCTCAAAACCTGAGGCTCGAGTCCAGCCTCTGCTTCCCCTGCTCCCGCCTCCAACTTGCCGCCAGGACCAGTTCCGTTTCCATCTATTTATATATTCAAATTCCAAGAAAAAATTGTTTGGGGAAACAGCCCTCTGCCAAGCTAGTTTCAAAACACATGGCCCAGCCTCATCTTTCATCTTTAGATAAATATGTCAGAGAGGGCAGGCCCTCAGCTCAAAAACACACAGCAAGGGGGCTGGAGACAGTGCCAGGGTGGACTTGTTTCTGCTTTCCCAAACAGCAGCTCTTGCTCGAGGCTGTTTACTCCCTCCTAGTGGCTCCCCAGCAGTATAATCCACATTCCAGTGCTCCTTCTCCTGGCTCTGAGCACGCGACCTGTGTCCGCGTCTCACCTGGGCATGCCCCTGCAGGTGACAGGTGCCCCATTCCCAGTCCACCTGTCTAAGTCATGGCTGTGGCCCCCGCACTGGCCTGAGCTCAGAGGCAGCCCAGCTGACAGGTTCATGGGGTTAATGGGATCCTTTGGAGAAATGCTAAACCAACAGTGTTTGAAATTCAGGCCAGCAGCCAGCCCCAGAGCCGGCCAGATTTCAGTTGGGGGAACGAGCAGGGCTATTCTGAGGCAGAATCAGTGTCTTTTAAAACGGGATAAAGAAATGGTTTCTCCCAGTCCCTGGGAACACAGAGATAAACCACACATAATGGATCTGGGGTCCTGCCACAGAGAGCACCTGGGAACCACCTCTCCCACCGTCAGACAGAACCGTGCACAGGCCTGGGGCAGCCCAGCACGGACCGAGCCTGTAGTTAGGGTGGCCCGCAGGAGGAGCTGGGACTGAACGGTGCCTTTGTAGAGGTCATACCACTTCTGGAGGGAAAGAGCTAGCATGGAACCAGGGTCCTGCAGCCCGACCTCGTGCCTCTGGTGCACTTGCTACCTAGGTACCAGGGGTCCCGTAGGCTAGGACAGCAGGTAGATACTTGCTTTATAAGTGGCCAATCCAGGTTCAATCCCCAGCACCACATATGGTACCCTAAGCCCCTCCAGGAGTGACCCTTGAGTGCAGAGCCACGAGTAAGCCCTGAGCACAGTCAATGTGGCCCCCCAAACAAAAGCTAAATCTTTTAAGTTAAAAACACTTAGAGCTAAGACTAGGACCTTGATCTCTGCCGAGTCCCAAGGGCAAAGCAGTTTAGGCGGTAGGGCAGAGGGTGTTGGAGCGTGATGGAGGCCGAAATGCTCCCACGTGGAACTGGCAGATACAAGGTGCAGAGGTCCCAGAGACCCTGAACTGCCCTACAGATGGGGTTGGGCAAAGCTGGTCCGTGTCCCAGGGCTCAAACAGGTGTAACAGAATAGTGGGGCTGTTCCGAGTGCTGGGGGATCAGCCAAGGCTCTGTCACATCATTGCTCCCCAGGAGTGTTTGTGGGGGCACTGTGCCACCCTGTGTGGTGAATCTCAGAAACAAGGGAGGCATTGGTGACCCGTGGCATGGATGGGGTAGAGACCTCGCAGAGAACTTCCCTGGCCTGGTCTTCAGAGCCACCTCCAGGGTCCTGTCCCCCCAACCCCCTACAAGGAGGCCCAGTTGCCCTCTCCAGCCTCTGAGCCTTCTGTGGGCGAGTCCATGGGGACACAAGACAGCAGCTTTGGTCCCTACAGCCCCTCTGTCACCTCCTACTTTCTCACTGTAAGCTGACACTGAACGCAGTTCATTAATGAGGAACTGGGGAACGATTCCAGGAAACGTGGTTCCAGGGCTGAAAACTGGAGAACAGCAGAGGCCCCCAGAGGGACGGTTAATGTGCAAACCCCTTCTCCCTGCCTGGGGATTTGGGCACAGCACATTTGTGGCCTGATGCCCCCTTATGTCAACATACAAGTAGGGATGATGGAGAGGTCCCAGGAGCACAGGCTGACATGGGCCAGCTCTCTCTCTCTCTCTCTCTCTCTCTCTCTCTCTCTCCCTCTCTCTCTCTCTTTTTCTCTCTGCCCTCCCCATCTTCCTGAGAACAACCAGATCAGCCACTTCCAGTCCCTTCCTCCTGCGTGTCCCTGAGGGGCTTTGCTTACAGATGGGGTCTGTTCCAGATGGGGGTTCAGCGGCTCCCACGCCTTCCACAGAGCCTCCAGCTGTGCAGAACTCTGGCCCTCCCTTCTCCCAGTGAGGCTGTGGCAGGCTGCTGATGACCCCAGCTATATAAGGGACCCCTCTTCCAAAGGCACCCCATAAGCAGCTTCTCCCCAGAGGCTCTAACCCTGTATTTTGGTTCACGTTTAGGGACCACACATGGCACACATAGGCTATTTCTGAGTGCTCAGGGGACCATGCAGTACCGACCATCAAAGCTGGGCCTCTAGCATGCAACACGTACACCAGCCCTTCCAACCTCCCCAGCCTGACTCTAAGATTCCTCCTTTTATTACTTTTTGTTTTGGATATTTGAGGCCATCCCAGTAGTGTTAAGGAGCCATTCCTGGCTCTGTGCTCAGGAGTGATTCCTGGCAGTGCTTCGGGAACCATATGCGGTACCTAGGATTTGAACTGGGCTCTGCAGGATGCCAGGCAAATGTCTTCACTTCTGTAGTATGTCTCTGGCCCTAGATATCAAGGCGGGACAGCAGCAGCACCTCCCCTGCTGGGGAGACACATGGCAACAGGAGCAGGGGGCAGAGCCAGGGAACCTGGCCAAGAGGTAGAGGGTCAGGGGGTGAGGTTCCACCGCCACACCCCACTGATGATAGATGATAGATGATATACCCTTGTCCACAGGGTATAGTGGATAGACCCACTATACCCTGGGCTCTGGCCTTCATGTGGGAACTTTGGCAAAATGGCTGTTATCCCTGTGTATCTTGCATCTCTTTAAAGGGGGGAGAGTCCCACTTCCCAGAAGAACTCCAGGAATCAGTTATGGCTAGAAGTCAGAGCATCCCACTAGCCCACAGCAAGTGCTCTTGAGCATCCTGGTGTCTGCAGGAATGTGGCGCGATCCTCAGATCTTTATGGGGGAACCACACTCTGGAGCTCGGCAGAGTTCTTGGCTCTGTGCTCAGGGAGACGACGATGTTGGCAATGGAACCCCGGTCCTCATCATGCCAAGCCTGAGCTCAGCCCACTGACCCATCCTCCCAGACCCCATCCTGGGTCTCTCAGGGAGCTCAATGAATTGTTTCTGTCTACCTCCCTACAGCTTAGGGACTAGCAACATTGTGAAAAGCAGCAATTTGGAATGCTGGTCACTCTTCCCCCCAAAATTTTTTTTTATTCCCAGTCCCCTTTTATTTCATAACCCAGTGAAATACATGGGTTGTGTTTGACCCGTTCTAGACCCCATGCCCTGCTTTGTAAAGTGAGATTAGAGCAAACGATCACTATTCAGGAAGGCGAGACTCCGCGAATGCAGAGAGTTCGAGTCTGTCCCATGGTTTCATAGATGAGAAAACCGACGGCCGGCAAAGGGAGGGGTTTGCAGGTGGGAACCGGGAAGTGGCATGAGCGATGCTTGTCACACTTGTCCAGGGCGTTTGTGACGTGGCCACCTCCGTAGACGGAGAGAAGCTCCTCCGCTCACCCACAGGCTCCCTTTGCATCCGGGCTTGACTTTCTCCAGGACTGGCGGGGTGAATGCGCCCAGGCACAGTGCTGCCCAAACGCCTTGCCCTGCTCAAACTCACCGCAGTGGGTGGACTCATGCTCCGTATCCACACTGGGCCTTACAGCTCATCGGCTTGTTTGTCAGGGACTAGGGAGAAAACAGCCATGTGGCCAGGCAAGTGCTGCTGGATCCCCAGGTACGGCTTTGGCCGTGTGGGGCAAGTGCTGGGATAACCGCCTTTCACACCTCTCAGCTTAGCGTGGACAAGGGAAGAAGCCAGTGTGCGGGCCCGTGCTCCTGTTCTGTGTGGGTTCAAAAGGTGCCGCCCCCCTTTCCTCCTGCACCCCAAAGCCGCGTACCTAGCCTCCTTCTTGTGTCTCGGTGTTCCCAGTGGAGTGAGTGTGGCGGAAGGAGACCCCTGCCACGGCCAGTCTGGTCCAGGATGGACCCCCACTTGTTCCCTGCTGCTTGGAAAGGCTGGGCCCCCATGGACTCTGAAGGGAGATCAATGTCTGGAGATGAGCAGATGACTTCTGTTCTGCTGGTTGTTTAGTATGAGAGGCATGGAGGTCTTGCTTTAGAACTTTGGTGACGTGTTTGCAGCTAGAAATCTGCATGACGACTAGAGGCTGTGACTTGGCATCTGGTGCGGTAATTTATGGTGGACTCGTATGGTAAAATCGCCTGTGATTTAGGTTCTTTTGCTCAAAGTCCGTTCCCAGTGAGCCTGTCCATGGCGTTCGCGAGGACTTGCTGTATGTTTTCATGGGCTGATGATTATGGGAGAACAAGAGTTGTGGCCTAACGCATAAGCAACCACTTGCTTTCGCCTAAGGAGTTTGATGTGGCACATAGAGCTGGACGAGTTACACAGGAGACCACCCAGTCCCTTCCTCCTTGCAACGCCATCGTCCCTTCTTGGTCCTTACAAGCCTCTGCAGGTCATCTGTATCTGCATCTGCCGGTTGATAAAGAGTCAGTCAAGGACTGTTGAGCTTTCAGGACCTCATGAAAACCAACTTTCCATTCATTCCATTGGTCAGAAATCAGTCACATGGTAGCATCCAACTGCAAGTGCTGCTGGGAAATGTAGTCCAGCTGATGCCCAGGTGGGAAAGGAAGTGCTGAAGAACTAGCATCTAGCCTTTGCTCTGCTTTTAACTTTGGTCACATCTCTTCTGTTGCCCTCTTTATACCCAAGAAAGGGAAGTCCACTAGGACCTGAGGATGGCGCTAGTGATCCAGAGAGAGAAAAACCAGGCTGTGTGCTCGGAAGTGGTAGAGAAAGGTGATCTGAGAGTGTTGTTGACGTCCCCTTCTGAACGGCCGGCACAGCGCCAAGGACATAGTAGGTGTAAAACAAAGCATTGTGCAGCTGACGGTCTTCCCACCAGCCCCCTGAATGCCCGCCTCGCTGTGGCCCGCGAGCGTTCGGTTCACACACACATCTTTCCCACAACTTCCCCATTGCCATCCGTCATTGCCGCCCGCCCCTGCCAGTGACAAGCGGGAACACAGGAAGGGTTTTATCTGAAGTCCGAGACATCCTGAAAGGATGAGGCCTCCCCTTCTCGGGTCCCTGGAAGGATGCCCATTGCACCTCACATTCTTTACAGCCTGGAAGCTGGCGGTTACCATGAGCTCCCTGAGGGGCCTGTGCCTGCAATGGTGAGCTTCTCCCTCACCCGCCTCCAGCCGGAATGGCTGAGACACTGTCAGGCTTGGTCCTGAAGCTTATGCTCAGTTTTCCCTACTGTGTGGCCTATTTGAGACCTTTTACAATGTAATGATCATGATGGCTTATCTGACGTATCAGTTCGTGGAAGACCACATATCTGACCCAAGTCCCAATTCCCTGGAGCCTGCACCTATAGACTCATACCATCTAGAACTGTGTAATTAGGATGCACCAGTGTCCACACGTCTGGGTTTTGAAGGGTGCATAGGAGTTGGTTGGGAGATGTTCTTCAGATTTGGCAGTGACCAGGATATAAGAGAGTCGATAAGATGACAGAGGGTCTGCTCAGAACAAAGCTTTCTGACCACAATCCTGTGCTGATGTAAGGTTCTGTTTCCACCAACCCTCTTGGCTCAAGCCTGTCTCTAGAGGAGCTGGAGTCTGGGTTTAGGTGGGAATGTTCCAGCTGAGAAAACACTAAAGACCACATACTCCCCAGACTGCTTTAGCCGCAGAGGACTTAGTGGTGGGTATAGCTAGCCTCATTCTTTCCCCCACAGAGGAATTGGATGCAACAGTTCAGTTGACTTGCTCAGGGCTGATCTGTTTCAGAGCCAAGATAAGAAGTCATATTTTGAACTCCAGATCTATGTTTTTCCCTATCAAATGAAGAGATCCTATGCCTTTTAAAATAATCCCTATTTTTCAGCAGCGAAAATTTTTTTTCAACAAAAGCTGATAGGGATAAACCCAAGAGCTGGCCTGCATCAACCCTTCTGGGGTGGGTGGTAGCTCAGACTCATGAGTAGCCCTTCATACTCCTGACATCCATGTCAGAGTCATGAGCCGCGGATAACACCAGGAAGGCCTTCTTGTGGGGCCTGGCACCTAGTAAGGGCTCGTTGGATGCTTTTGTTACCATCCGTTGTGCTGTAGGCTCAGTCCTTAGGACTCGTGTCAGGGTGGAGGGCCCCTGTGTGTATGCCAGGGAGAGGACTGGAGTTAGCCCCACTTACCTGGGGGATTTTTTGTAATCTGGCCCCTCCTCCCTCCACCATTCTGAAGTTGAGGACACGGAGAGTCGGAGCAGACAGCTACTTGCTTATGATCACATGGGCACCAAGCACTAAGAGAGTCCTCTGATGCTCCCCAGAAATAGGGGCCCACACACATGTGCTCATGCATGCACACAGCAGAAGAGTTGGCAATTTCATCACAATAAAAGGCCGGGTTCCATCAGAACAGCTGTCCTGTTCTCCTGGTCAGTGGGAATTTACTAAGGACTGACTCCGTGTCCGCTGCTCCAGTGAGCAATCTTCAGGCTAGGCAAGCAGAAACAGGTGGACAGATGCCAGAGAAGTAGTGACACCTGGGGTGAACTCACCCACGGGAGAACAGAGGACCCTGGGCACATGTGCATGAGCCCATTCTATAGACATGTAAACTGAGGCTTGAATCGATTAGAAATTGGCTCAGGGGGCAAATGAATGGAATTCCCTGTGAGCTAACTCTGCCAGGTGTGTCTCTGGGGCCACGATAGAACTCGGTTGCAGGAAAAACTCAGATTCTCTTCCCACGAAGGAGCCCAGGTCCCTGAGCATGGAAGGAGCTTCTCTGGGATCCCAGGGCTCTGCAGCAGCATGGAAGAGATTTGAGCCTGGGCAGGCTTGTTCCTGAGCTCACACATGAGCGATTCCCGAGAAAAGGAAGCAGGTTCACAGGCCCCGACCTGGGCACCCACACCCTGCCCCCTGTGTCCTGCTAGACAGCTCTGCCTCAGGAGAGCCAGGGCCCCCTTCTCACACAGGGATAACTGCCCCCTCACCCCAGCATCTCACAGTGCAGCCTGACTCTGGTGAACCTCCCAAAGAAGGGGTTATCACAACCCCACTAGAGCTGAGGTCTCAGGTGATTAGAGGAAACCCAGGCTTCAGGACTCGGGGCGCTACACTCCCTCCTGCCAGCTCACTCTGATTGACCCCAGCAGTGCCAGGCAGGACCCATCTCCCATGCCCCCAAGGGTCTCCTGGGCACACGGTGGTAGTGGGGTTTGGGCAAATCTTTCTCATGTGCCTACCCCCGCGAGTCAGGGATGTACAGAGAGGCAGGAGCTCTCCGAGGACAAGGCCTGCAGCCCAGGACTCTAAGAGAAAGGGTTTAAAGGGCTCCTCTGGAAACATGGGGCCCTTGCTGGGTGGCTTCAGTCGAGGCAGGGAGCACAGGTGACCAGATATTGCGGGTGAATAAGTGATCTCTGAGCCCCCACCAAAGGATAACTGGGAACACTTTTTGTGCCATTTGAGAAAAACTGAGAGTACTGGTCACTGACTAGGTGTATGAATTATGCGTGTTCCTCAGTCATTATGTGCATTATTCAACCTGAGGTCAGGCCTGAGAAGAATGGCACTTAGTATTTGCACTCTGCTCACAAAGCAGTTTGGATTTGTGAAAGTGCTTGAAGAACTGTAAAATAAATGGTCCCATTAATATTTTCTGCTGCTGTCTTAGAGGATTACAATTAATGCCCAGTCCCGAGGCTTGGCTCCTGATGCCCTGCTTCCTTTATTGACAAATATGCTGTTATGATGCTGTCGCCCATGATCTATCCCTGGCATCTCCAAAGGCAGTTGAGTTTCCAGCCTCTCATCTCCACTGTTTAGAATTAAAGGAGTCAAAGAATTCATCCTTTTTCCAATCATGAAAGTACCTCTTGAGGAAGTTTCAGCATGAAAGTTTCAGCATCTTTGTGTGTGTGTGTGTGTGTGTGTGTGTGTGTGTGTGTGTGTATGTGTGTGCGCCAGGCGGCACCACTTAGTGGTAGCCCTCCTCCCCACGCAGTCAGGAGGCTGCATTGTTCACCCAGCTTGCTCAGGGCAGTGCTTTGGTTCCCAGGCTCCTCCAATAGTGTCCCCCTGTACATACGGGGGCCATTCTTAGCCCTGCAGCTCCCTGGACCATGCCTGGCACAGACAGCTCTGTGGTAAATATCTGTGAATCCCAAACATGCTTAGTCTTCGAAGAATTCCTTTACTGTAGAACCAGAATTTACTTCCCTATTGCATTAGTTCTTCCAGTTTTCAGGCAGTTCCATGAGGGAGGTGTCAGGCTCTCTCGCTTGCCAGGAAACCTCGGATCTCAGGGTTTAGGAGTTTAGCCACTTGCCTAGTTCACACTCGTGCAAGGAGAGGATGGCTGAGTGCATTGTCTTGAGGAAAGTATTGAGCGCCGGTGTCAGTCTTTGGGATTCAAATCCCTGGATCAGACCCTCTGTTATTCTGGTGGTGAGGTTTAGAAAAAGTGTGGAAAGTCGAAGGAGCTTGCACCAGCACGAATGACGGAGTCTATATATGGGTGTAAGTCAGATGCAAAGCTCATCCGGGTCAAATGCCACACTCTTCCATGGCTGGTAGATCATTTTCAAGATAATCTGCATGCGGGGATTTCGCCGTCGTTGGGGTGCTGAAGGCACTGCCCTCAACGCTCTGGGTTGCTCTGTGCCTGGAGAGGGATGAGAGAGAACCCAGGGAAGTAGAGAGAAGTGACAGGATTTACAAGGCCTGAGAGGTGCCAGGGAACAGGAAGCACAGAGCGAATTTGTAAGCAGTAAGGTCACCTAGAGCGGCAATGGAAGGAGCCAAGAGGTGGGCCCTGAGCTGGGTCTTGAGGACTCTTCTAGAACTCTGCTGAAGCAGCAGCCCACGTGGCCGTGTCCCGGCTCAGACTGCCTTAGCGTAACTGTGGTCCAAAAAGCCCGACCCGGGCTAGAGTGGTAGTAGATAGCACACTTGCCTTGCATGCAAGTGACCTGGGGTCAAGCCCCAGGACCGCTCTATGGTCCCCTAGCCCACCAGGAGTAATTACTGACTGCAGAGCCAGGAGCAATGCCTTAGCACCACTGTGTGTAGCCCCCAAAATATTTTTAATTTAAAATCTAAAACAAGAAAAAAGCCAGGAAGTTGCTGCCATTTTAGAAAACTCCACAAAGCTGAAGCAATGTTGACAGACCACTCCCCTCCCCCACTCCCAGACACAAACACACACACACGCACACGGGCACCTCTAGAAAGGTGTATGCCAGGGGCCAGAGTGATAGTCCAGCAGGTAAGGCATTTGCCTTGCACACAGCCAACTCAGGTTCAATACCCTGGCATCCCATATGGTCCTCTGAGCAGCGCAGAAGTAATTCCTGAGTGCAGAGCCAGGAGTAACCCCTGAGCATTGCCAGGTGTGACCCAAAAAACAAAAAAAGGAAAAGGAAAGAAAAGAAAAGAAAAGAAAAGTGTATGCCACAGGGACTGGCTGAAGGGACTAGCATGAGACGGTCACCCCAACTTCTGGTCTCCTAGGTTCCACAAGTACTTTTAATCGTGGCGTGGATTGTCTCTGTGGAATTCTTGCTGCAAAGGATTTTTTAAAGAACTCCTCAGCTCTCCACTCTCTTCAGGACAAGAAGAAACGCCAGTGGGAGGTGGAATGCTTGCGTGTGAGCATCCTCCGGGAGGCGCAGAGGAGCTCTGATGCATGTCACACCCAGGGGACAGTACAGGACAACAAGGCAGGATGGTCTCTGTCTGCTATGGATCTTTCTTTCTGTCTGAGGAAAAGTCTACTCAGAGAAAAATTAGGGATTTAGAGAAAATACTACAAACTATCCTGTCCTCGAGGTGCTGCAGGTGTGACTGTGGTGCCTGGCTGCGTCAGCAGGTGGCAGAGAGGAGACAGGCTTGACTACACCCAGGGCTCTGCTCCGTGGACCCTGGATGGTTGATGGTCTGACATAGAAAAGATTGGGCCCCCAAGATGAACCCAGAGCCACGGCAGAGCCTAGCAAGTGTATTCAATATGCCAAAAACAGTAACAATAATGGACCTCATTCCCAACGAATGGAGACATTACTGGCGCCCGCTGGAGCAAATCAATGAACAACGGGAAGGCAAGTGACAAGTGACTACAAACTATATCATCAAGGAGCATTATTATATATGGAACTCTTTATAAGAGTTCCATAGAGGTGAAGACCATAGTGCAACAAAACAAAGCAAACAAACAAAAAAAATTCATTAGAAACAAATAATTTACTAACCAGAGGAAATGGCAGCTGAAGGCATAGATCCACAAAAGTAAATAAGAAGCTTTTTCCAGAAATACGTGCGCGGTGTATGTTTCTGGACGGAAGAGAGGGAGGAAATGTGTTGGAATGTAAACAGAGCTCAGACTGGAGAGATCACTGCTGGTTTCTACCCTCTTCTTTATACTACTCTGTGCTATTTGAGCTTTAAGTAAGCACATGTCACATTTCTGAAGTGAAAAAATCCCTAGGATGCCTTTTCTCTGCCTTTGGGGGACCTGCGGGCCCTGAGAAGCTTTCCTCAGCATGTGAAACACTCGCTTCTCTCAGGCTTCTCCAGAGGCTTTGGAGAAAGCTGCTCCTTGAGGCCCCTGGAAATGAGGGTGTTTAAAACCCAGGAATGGAGCTTGGGGCAAAGGTGAGTAATCAGAGTTGGAGAGGGAGGAGGGAGCTGTACTAATTTTAGCGTCTCGATA
This sequence comes from Cryptotis parvus, assembly GCA_021461705.1. Classification (NCBI taxonomy): domain Eukaryota; kingdom Metazoa; phylum Chordata; class Mammalia; order Eulipotyphla; family Soricidae; genus Cryptotis; species Cryptotis parvus. The sequence continues at coordinate 21,052 of JAJIBD010021520.1, forward strand.
GAGATTGCTTCCAAGGCTCCTACAATGTCCCCTCACACTGCTCAGCCCCTGCCCCAGGGACCAGTGCACAGAGCTCTGCAGTGGGCCGTTTTCAGCGGAGGTGTTGGGGGCATCTGCCTGGCAGCCCTGGCGGTGGCAGGCCTCAGCACTTACTCCGGGTGGAGGACCCCTGGCGAAGCCGCTTAGGGGCCCGTTGTTCTGAACTCAGTTCTGGAAGGCAGAACTCCCACAGCCTGGGGTGGGCTGTGCCGGGTGCCTGCCGCCATGCCTTCGGAGCTCAGATCCTGGGAGCGCTTGCATTTCTATACCATCCCCACCCTCTCCTCTCTCTCCCTCTCTTTCTTTCTCTGTCTCTCTCCTTTCCCTCTCTTTCCTTTCCCTCCCCTCTTTCTCCCTCCTCCTCCTCCTCCTCTTCTTCTTGTCACATTACATAGATTTAACTCTATTCGCAAGAGCAAAGGAGCCAGGGGATTCTCCCAGGCACTGCTCAGAAGGCCCAGTGTCCCCACTGGTGGTTCTTGGAGATTCACTGGACACGCTTGCAGACATGGTGCTGTTCGTGATGCAGTTATATGGGTCACCCCTGCAGTACTGGGGACCTCCAAGATGCACCCTGGGATTCTTGGGGACAGTGTGATGCTGGGGTTAGAATCCATGCTAGGCATGTGCCCAAACATGTAGTTTCTACATGTCTTTATTTATTTATTGTAATTTTTTGAAGCAAAGATAGTTTTATTTAAAGAAATCTACTTAGAGAAATGTGAGGAAAGAGAAATATATGCTCAGGAGAGAACACGGGCTTCTCCAAAGTCAAATAAAAGGAGTAGCTTAGGATATGCGTTTTCTCAATGGCTGATGAAGGGCCAGAGAGTGTACAGGGGTTCAGCTACGTGCCCTTCACACAGCCAACCCTGCTCAGTTCCGAGGGCCACAGGAGGCCCCCAAGCCACACCAAGAGTGATCCTGAGCACAGAGCCAGGTGTGACTCCTGAAGAGAAGTAGCCAATTGGCCACTTCTTCCAAGTGGCCAACATGGAATGATGCCAAGCATCACAAACCACAGGAAAAAGGAGGTGAAACTGCAGTGAATGTATCAGCTCAGCAGTCCAACATGGTGTGCTGTCAGTAAGGAGGAGAAACTGCCACACTCAGCAATCAGACACGTGAAGTTGTACAGCATCTCTGGAGAACTTTGGAACTTTCCCATAAAGCTAAACATATGCCTATTATTCCGTCCTGTCCCGCCTCGATTTTGCCCCCAAGAAAAATGAAACATGTCTAATACATGACTAGAAAATGTGCATAGCAGTCTTATTGCTAATAATGCCTAATTGGAAGCAACCCAAATATTAACCGCCTGGTAAACAGATAAACAAGCTGTGGTACTGTCAATAGTAAACGCTTGTTGGTGATAGACAGGACCTGCTGAGAGAAGCATCTTCATTTTCTATGCTAAGGGAGAAATCATCACCAACATGTTAAATCATGAAAATTGAAGACCATCATTTCTGTGGATCAAGGTTTGGGCACAGCTTAAACCAGGTCTGCCACAAGTTTGCTCAAGATAAGATTTGGGGCTAGTTTCTTGCTTGTAGGTGTTCCTGGCAAGCTGCCACACTTTGTGCGAGCCACAGCAGAATTCATTTCCTGTGGCTCCAAAAGGGAGGGCCTCACTCCTTCCTGCTCATGAGGCAGAAACCAGCTCCTAGAGGCTGTCTGCTCCTTCTCTTCACACACCCCTTTCCAGAGGTCCTCGTCCAATTGTCAGCCTCCTTCATAGTAGGCAAGGGAGAAGGGGGAGCCTGCTGGCAGGACAGACTTAGTTGACTGAGACCAAAGAAGCAGCACCCTTCGCCTTTGCCAGGCTGGTCCTAGTCACCAATCCCAGCACACGTGGGCATGAACTCCAGTAAATGTCATCAGCTGGACTTCCTGCCAGCCCAATATGAGACATCAGACAGACCTCGGAGACACTGCATTGAGCGGAAGTAGACCTAGACAGAGAAAAGACCTCATGCTCTACCTTCCATTCCTTTGTTATTCTTTTAGTAAATAAGGTACTTTATTTAAACACCATGGTTTACAAAGTAATTCATAATACAGGTGTTACTGGCTTTTGATGTTCGAACACCAATTGCACCAACGCGACCTTCCCTCTACCACTGTCCCCCCTTCTACATCTGTCCCCTTAGCAGGCATACAACTAATCATTTTATTTTGCTCATTGCAACTAAATCACTAGATCACTAGACATCCCGTTGTTCATCGATTTCCTCGAGCGGGCACCAGTAATATTTCCATTCAAATAAATGGCTAAAGGAATTATAAAAATACTTCAGTAAAATAAAATAGATGAAATTGTTACATCTCACGATCACTTGTATCACTGGTTTTCCCCTTGTTCATCGATTTGCTTGAGCGGGCACCAGTAACGTCTCCATTCATTGGGAATGAGGTCCATTATTGTTACCATTTTTGACATATCAAATACACCACGGGTAGCTTGCCAGGCTCTGCCGTGGCTCTGGGTTCATCCCAGGGGACCCAGCCTGCTGTCAGGCTAGAAGCATTCTCATCTCCTTCCTTTTCTCCTCCTCAGTGGATAGAGTACTTTGTAATAGGACAGGTCTTCAGGTCCATTGAGTACTGGAAGACACAGTGGGGTTCATGAAACAGTCCGGGATGGGGTTTAGGATTTAGGGTTTGGTTTTAGAAATAGATTTAGGTCTATTTCTATTCTTGTGTTGACCATCTGAATTTCTGGAACATGGTTGGTTTCCACTAATTTGATGTACCTTGCGGCTGCAATGTACCCGTGCGCCATGGGAAGAGCTGGTAGCAGCTCTGCTCCATGTGTCAGTGTCTCTGGATCACTGCCCTGGAGCAGTTCGTGGGCAGGTTTACGGGCTTCCCACAAGGGACAGAGGTGGGGGAAAGGGACCCCCCAGCTCCATCTCCACAGAAGCCCGGTGAGTTTAGCCACCAACGCCCGCATACCTGGACTTGAAATCATGAATAAGGTTGTTAAATCCTTGTCTAAGGATTTTCTAAGCTGTCTGTTGCTAGTTGAGCCTTCAGTGGTATTGTTTTTGTTTGTTGAGTCTGGTTGGCTCCCGTGCTCTTTCCCATGTAAATTGTTGTGCTCCTGCTCAAATTTCAGTACTGACTAATTCCGAGGTCAAGATATTTTAAGATCTATGGTTGGGCCAATGAATTGAAAAAGACCCCAAAGTTCTCAACCTAGACACCAGGAGTACCTAAAACTTCTCATGGTTTGGTATTTCTGCCCAGTATTAGTGAAGCAACAGTGATGTGCCATCGGTGTGGCTGCAGCGATGGGCAGGGGTGTGGTTGCTGGCTTTTCTGCAGGGGGGGACTTGACCCACCCCTCTCCCAAGGGTGCCCAGAGTTTTTGTGGGGGAGGGATGGGGACCTGTGTATCCATGAATCTTAGCGGTTTGGCTTGCATCTCTTCAGAGATTTAGTTGTGACTCAGTAGAGCAGGACCATGTGGGTAAATCAGCCTGGAGCTCTCTCTATCCTTCTATTCCTATGAAATTATCCATTCTTAGTGGCTAGAGGCAAGGGAATATAGGGTGTTGATCATTGGAGGCAACTCCTGGTGTGATGAACATTTGTGTATTGAATGACAGGATGGTTGTATACACATTGATCAGAGCACAGGCTGTGTTTTAAATGGGTACATTGTGCAAAATATATCTCTAAACATTTATACAGCACAAGTACCATATGCTGAACTTCTATAAAAACTTCTATAAAAATGAGTACAGTAAACTGTACTTCTATAAAAAAACATTTTTTTCAAAGACCCCAAAATGCACATTCTTGATGCCATTTTGCCGTGAGGAAACTGAGGGTCAACATTTGCCCATAATCACAGATATGGGATTCTGACCGGGTCCAGCTGTGAAGCCCATTCTCTCTTCTCACTGCCTGATGCCTCATTTTTTCCCCGAGCTGCTGTGTTCCCAAAGAAGAGAAACTGGAGACCTGGAACACTAATGAATTGTTCCTGAAGCTTTGTCTAGGTGGCTGAGTCATCTCCAACTTGTGTTCTCTAATCCCAAATTAAGTGTACTTTGCATGTCGAAGCCCTGCAGGCCTCATTTTATTATTGTTGCTGTAGTTAATGTAATATTTTCCAATAGTGTTAACATTTATGGCATTAATGTACAGTTACAGTACTCACCACCACCACCACCACCATCACCACCACTAAAGTGCCTGGACTGTCCACAGGTAACATTTTCATGGCTTCATGCAAATTTGCATTTGTTCTAGGTCTTTCTTTGAGCAGAGTCATTAGTTTTGATGGGACTCTGCTGAGCTTCAGAGAGAGACCTGGAGCTGCTCACTGAGAATGTGAGGGGACAGGCATGGTGAAGGCACAGCGCATCACTGAGAGCATCAGTGGACACAGGGTATTTCGGACTTTGAGGATGCCCCTGAGCCTCTTTTCCAGATGTGAGTGAATATCCTTGCATTAATCTAGTCCACCTCTTAACCCCCTACCCCATTTCTCCCCCCCACTTGAACACTTGACATCCCATTATTTATCGATTTGCTCGAGCAGACTCCAGTAACATTTCCATTGGACCCTATCATGTGCCAGTGTAGCCCAATGGCATCTGGTTGCTTCAGGAATACGAAGAGCCTCTAACTGTTCATTCAAGGTCTTGATGAAGAAATTTCTCTCCCAACTACTTGGTAATTTCAGTTTTGCAATCCAAGGCCAAGGGTTTGCCCCACTCGGTGTCATCTGGCTTGTTTCTCTGTATGGCACTGTTGAGTGAGATTATTTGTGATGTACCATCTCCCTCTGACTTATTTCACTTAACTTGACACCCCCAATTCCATCCAAGTTGTAGTTAACTGGAAAATTTAATTCTTCCTTACACCTTCATAGAATTCCATTGTGTATATATACTACAACTTCTTTATTCTTTTATCTGTCAGTTGACATTGGTGTTGTTCGTATATTCTGGTTATTTTAATATGTGTTATAATGAATATAGATGTAAATCTATCCTTTGCAATTAATGTTTAGTGTTTGGGGGGTAAATCTAAGAGGTGGAATCTCTGAGTCATATGGACACTCTAATCTTACTTTTAAAAAAAACCTCTTTACTATATTCCATAAAGTCTACATCAGACAACATTCCCACCAGAAGTGGAAGAGACATCCTTCTCCAACACATCTTTACTAACACTTGTCGTTTTCGGTATTTTTTAGTACATCTCATTTTTAGTGGTGTGAGATGATATCTCATCATTTTTACTTGTATTTCCCTGGTAATAAGTGAGATGAATATTTTTTCTTACACCTACTGGTTATTCATTTGTCTTCTCCAAGGTAGTGTCTATTAATCTCCCTCTCTCCTTTAAAAAAATTATTGTCACCATGATTTACAAAGTTTTTAATATTCGAGTTTCGGACACACAATATTCCAGCACAACTCTCACAACCAGCATTAACTTCCCTCTGGCATTCCCAGGTTCTCTTCCACTCCCTGACCTGCATCCTTAACAGCACATTTTATTCCCCCGCCCCAAATTTTATTACACCATTTTAGACATACAATTGCAAGATGCTCATGCAGAGTTCTGGTTCCACAGTGTTCCAACACCCATCCCTCCACCCAAACCCATCTCCCATCACCAATGTCCCTACCTCCCTCCCCCTCCCACACCTCAACTACTTGGCGGGTTCTGTATGTCTTCTCTTTCCTCTCTATCTCTCCCTCCCACCAAACTTTCCTGCACATCATGGAATGCAGTGGATTAAAGGACATTACTGTTTCCACTATATTGATGGACGCGTGGCTGCTTGTGGCCACGCGACCTGGGCTCAAACTGGTTTTGCTCTGTTAATCTGGTCATGAGGTAGTATCCCAGCGTCCGGACAGCAAAGGTGGTGGCTAGTGTGGTGGGCGAATCTCATCCGGCTGCTTCCGGGACCCCCCAGAGATGATGGGCCTACTCCCAAAACCCATCTGTCCTCCCGGGAGCCCCATGGTCAGCTTAGCCGGGGAAAGCGGAGTTCCAGCTTCCCCAAGCGCCGTCTGAGGCCCGCATGCTATGGCTGGTCGCCCCTAACAGCACATTTTAAAGTTTGGTTGTTATAGTCTGGGTCTCCTGCTCTGTGGTTTAGATACAGTTATTGAGCTTAACGAGTGCTTTGTGTATCTTGGATATTAGCCCTTTATCTGATGTATGAATACTAGCCCTTTATCTGATGTTTTCTTTCATTAAGTACAGTGTCTTTTTTATCTTGCTATGAATTTCTTTGGCCATGTAAAAAAATCTTTTAAATTTAATGTAGAGCCATTTGTTTATTTTTGTTTTGGTTATCTTTGCCAGAGGATTCAAATCCTTGAAGAGACTTCTGAGGTCCGTATCCGGAGAGCTTTGCTTATGTTGTCATTCATATGTTTAATGGATTCTGGTCTACTTTCAAGGTCATTAATCCACTTTGAATTAGTGTTTGTGTGTGAGGTATGAATCTAGGGCTTGTTTGTTTTGTGGGGAGGGGGAAGATGGCATATGACCGTCTAGTTTCCCCATTGCCTTTGGTTCTTACTTCACTTGGTGCACTCTGTTGCCATAAAGTCACAGCGCATAGATCTAAGTAAGGGCTCGTCTCTGGACTCTGGATTTTGTCCTGTTGGTCTGAGGGTCTGTCTTTGTTCCAGTACTGCACTATTTTGATTAGTCTAGCTTTATAGTACAATTCAAAGACAGGAAATGCAATGTGTTCCTTATTCTTTTTACTCAGTATCTTTGGTTGTTTAGGGAGTTTCATGGCTTCATACAAATTTGGGTTTGTTCTAAGTCTTTCTTTGAGCAGAGTCATTAGTTTTGATGGGACTCTGCTGAGCTTCAGAGAGAGACCTGGAGCTGCTCACTGAGAATGTGAGGGGACAGGCATGGTGAAGGCACAGCGCATCACTGAGAGCATCAGTGGACACAGGGTATTTCGGACTTTGAGGATGACCCTGAGCCTCTTCTCCGGATGTGAGTGACACATTTCCTTTATTTACTTTGCATTCAAAGCTGTTCGGATACAGAGGCACATGTAGGCACTGTCAAACATGAGTCTTGAGCCCAGCTCCATGGAACATTCACATTCTTACAAGCGCCTGGAAACCCTATCCTGAATTAGTTGCAGTTAGTGGTATATACATGTGTGTGCTCAGATTTGCTACATTCTCAGAAGAGGTTGAGTAGGCTAGAAACCATCTACCACTCATCTGTTGGAGATAAATTTATTTAAGGAGATACAGTTTGGGTGGTGGTGGGGGAAATAAAACTGAAAATAAAGAAGCAGCTCTTATTTGTCGTGATTGGAAATAATTGCCAACATATGCAGCGAAAAGAAAATCAGGAGTCAGAACAGGACTGCAGAAGACTTTGAAGTCCGTGGTTGTGAGAAGCATCTGAAGTTCATTGCCAGGACTATTATAATGTGGGAAAGGCCACAGAGGGGGAGGCAGAAGATCCAACAGAGCATTTTTCCTAGCTCTGGGCCCCCAAGCATGGTGAGTGATGATGGGTCTAGGCAGCTTGTTTAGGGATGTCTCAGAGAACTGGCCAGTCTAATGGTGGTTCCCTGCCTGGAAATTGCCCCCAAACACAGCTTCTCAGGGAAACACAGGGGGACGGGGTCTGCTTGCAGCGGGCCTATTTTCTCCTCCACACCGCATGCCTATTTTAAACTTTATCATTATTTTTCTAGCGCACACCTTAGTTTTGTTCCCTTCACTGTTGCTGCTTAGCAATGGCTGAGGGCCATGCACCTGCCTTGCCATGCTGCTCGCATGCTTCTTTCCCATGGTGGTGCCCACCAGGAATTGCTCTTCAGCTGAGTGCTCATGCGCTCAGCTCCGGTGCTCATGGACTTAGTTGGCTGCTTTCACAGCGCTGGCGGAGTCTGCACTCTTGAGAGATGGGGCTTTCTACATCTCGGGGTGGTGCTCACCAGCCGTGTGCTGCCATGCCGTGCACTCACGCGCGCCTTTTGGGCTCCTCCATGCCTCTTAGTGGTGGTGCTAATGCATGCCTGGTCACACCTGGTCATGTTGCAACCAGGAGTCTCTTGCAGTGCAGGGGGTCACACAGGGTCACAGCACATGGGGTGACATCAAGGATCAGCCATGCTGTTTGGTTCTCATGAACACAAGGGTCCCGCCCACTCTGCAGTCGAAGGAGGGAAGTGTGGGCCCACCTGAGCCTTAGAGACATTCCTTTCCCAGCACCTGTGTTCCCAGTTTCCCCCCCACCCCACCACCCGGGAAGGATGGGTGTTGGAACACCATATGGTTGAAACCCAATTATGAACAGCTTTGTAATGGTTTATTTCATGGTAAGTCAATAAAAAAATTTCAATAAAAACATAAATAAATGAAAAAAATGAAAGAGAAGGTCCTTAGTCATGGCGAGGCAGGTGTCTCCTTGCCTCCTTTGTCCAGCTCATCGGCCACCAGTCTGGACTCAGCAGGAAACTCCGCTAGGATCAATCAGACCGTGAGACATGGGCTCAGTATGTGCTGTGTTGGCTCGGCTATCTTGGCCAGTCGTTTCTGTTCTTCTCTTAGCTGCTCCGTAGAACACTGCTCTCAGCGACCTTCCTTCCTCACAGAGGCTCAGTAAGCTGTGCTGAGCGAGAGGCATTGGGGGCTGCCTTGCCCCACCCCCTCACGGAAATTCTCCATCTTGGCTCTGCCTTCCAGTCACCAGAGTCTTCAAGACTCCTTAGCCAATCACGAGGCACCAGTGAGGGAAGGAAGGCCAAGGTATGAATGGATCTGAGAGCTTCCCCTGGGATCCTGGGGTGCAGCCCGATGGGAAAGCCGGGAACCCCAAGCAGCCACATGGCAGCACCCGTGATGAGTTGTGTGGATGATACCAGCTGGTCTCTCTCAAAGTTGCCCTCCTGCTCGGATGGGCACGTGAACTGAACTGGACGCAGCCAAGATCCTGTCTTGAGAAGTTCCTGTGCACAGAGAAAGGGGCAGCTGGAAGCATTTAGGCTGCAAACCCTGACTGGTGATAGTCCCTCCAAATGACTGCCAGATGTGTCCAGAGGGGAGGCCCGGCCCCACGTGTGTGCCCTCCGCAACCTCAGTCCTTACCCACTGGGCCCCCTGCCCCCGGCAGATCCATTTAGCAGAACCGTTTTATTGAGTATCAGTATGCCTTGTACTAATCCAGACCCTAGAAAGCAGAAATAACTCCCACACAGCACCCCTTCCCTGCAGTTCCCAGTCCGAGAGAGAAATGGGAAGGAAACCAATAGCCAGAAAGAGATGTGATGAAGTCAAGATTGAGAGGCAAGGGAGAGCTTTGTGGAGCTTCAGGGGTACTCTGCAGCCCCCCCATTTGGGGAAGGGGTTACAATCTAGCATATTTTGCTTTTAAGATAATAATATGTGCACACATTAAGCTAGGAATCATTGTAAACATGCATAGTAGAGCACAGTAATAAAGATTAGTGTTTTGCCGTATTTATTTCAGACCCTTAAAAACCCCAAGTTGTGAGCCCAAGACAGTTGGGGAGGGGGCATTAAAGTGAATTCCTTACACGCACCCAACCCATATTTAGTCCCTGGTACATGGGGTGATCCCTGAGCACTGCTGGGTGTGGCTCCAAAATCATAGTAATATAATCACATGCACACACACACTACACATATTCCTGTGACTGACCTCATTCCTGCACAAAGGGCATGGCAAATGCCCATGTTCAGGCAATTCACAGCACCCACTCGGATCCTGACCCCTAACCGGGCTCTGCTGTGTAATCTTGGAGATAGAGCTTGACCTCTCTGTAGAGCCACTGTCTTGGTTTAAAAAGGGTGCACACAATACATGACACACACACACACACACACACACACACACACACACACACACACACACACACACAAACCCTACCCCAAAGGCTAGTTCTCAGAATGAAAGGAAAGCTCTGTAAAAGTACATGCACATCACATGCACTCTGTTCACAGAGCATCACCATGGTTCTTTGAGCTTATTGGCATTGCCATGGTTCTATGAGCGGGTGAATATCACCATGGTTCTGTCGACTGAGTAAGTATCATCATGGTTCTGTGGACTGGTGAGCATTGTGTGGCTCTGTGGACTGAGCATCATTTGACTCTGTGGACTGGTGAGCATGATGTGGCTCTGTGAATTGGTGAGCGTCGTGTGGTTCTATGGACTAGTGAGCATCGTGTGGTTCTGTGGACTGGTGAACATCGTGTGGCTCTGTGAATTGGTGAACAATGTGTGGTTCTGTGGACTAGTAAGCATTGTGTGGTTCTGCGAATTGGTGAGCAATGTGTGATTCTGTGAACTGGTGAGCATCGTGTGGCTCTGTGGACTGGTGAGCTTCATGTGGTTCTGTGAACTTCGTGGGCATCACTGTGGTGCCTCCCAGGCTTTTCCCAGCAATACTTGGTGGCCCTGGAAATTAGGTGCTAGGCCAGGTGATGGGGTGCTGCTGAGCCTGGTGCTGGGGGCCCGCAGAGTGCCAGGAATCGGATTCGGGCCCCGCATTGAGAGCATGGGAACAAGCGTGCCCTCCAGCACTCCAGGCCACCTCCAGGGCCCAGACTTCGTCTGCTTTGGGGGTTGTTTGTTTTTACTATTGTTGGGGGACATAACCAGCTGTGCTCAGAGCTTACTCCAGCCTGCTTTGCTCTCAGGGATTACTCCTGGCAGGCTCAGAGAGTGTGTCTGTTGTCAGGAATGGAACTGGGGTTGGCTGTGTGCCAGGCAAACTCCTTACCTGCTATCCTATGCCTCTGGCCACGCCCGGTTTTTTTTTTTTAAGTATTTTATTATACCACCGTGAGATATACAAATAAAAAGATATACAATTAAAAAGTTCATGTTTGGGTTTTGGTCATACAGTGTTTCAGCACCTGTCCCTCCACCAGTGCCCATCTCCCACCACCAACATCCCCGGTTCCCTCCCCCCTTCCCCAGCCCTGCTCCATGGCAGGTTCTTTATTTCTTTCCCCTTTCTCTCTCTTTCTCTTTTCCTTCCCTTCCAGACTATGGATTACAGAACATACATTAAAAAGGTTGTCATGTGTATCCTTTTGCCTCTATTTAATGCTCAGTTCTAGGTTGGCATTAGTACCCTCGACTATTATTAGCCCCCTGTCCCATTTTCTGTCTTACCTAAACTCTGACTCCCACACGTTTGTGATAATCTCCACCTTTGATCTCCACCTCCTGATATATGTTTCACTTGACCTTGGATATTGGTATCATAATATGTACATATATATTTATGTCATGCAAATAAATGCAGTCATTCTGTATCTATCTCTCTCCTTCTGGCTAATTTCGCTCAACATAATCTTCTCCATGTCCATCCATTTATAGGCAAATTTTATAACTTCATTTTTCCTAACAGCTGCATAGTATTCCATTGTGTAGATGTACCAAAGCTTCTTTATCCAGTCATCGATTTTCGGGCACTCTGGTTGCTTCCAGATTCTGGCTATTGTGAATAATGCTGAATGGCATAGATTCTTGGAAAGTTCCCTTTTGTTCTGACAGAGTAAAGAGGGGTCAAAGTTAGGCAGAAGGCCGGAGAGCAAATTCGTCTTTCCTGGGAAGAGACCCGCACCCTGAGTGCTCCCCCTCAACCCCCAGGAGCCGTGTCCTCTCAGACAAGCACAATGACTCCCTCATCTGCCCCTCGGTGTCCCTTAGGACTCCCTTCAACAAACAAACAAAAAACACCCAAAGACAAAATGAAAAAAACCCTCACTTACCCTGGTTCCCCATTCTGGAAAATTCCATCGTGTGTCAGCCAGCTTCGAGAGCAGAGGGGACACCCAGAGATGCAACAGAAGAGGGACCTAGTATCCCACCCCAGGCCTGAGTTTCCTGGGTGCAGGAGGAGAGGGATTTCCTGTTGGAAGCGGGGCCCTGCGCCCTCAGCTCTCAGCCCTTAGCGGCGCCCAGCGGAAGGGACTTTCTGGGAACCCTGCACCCCACCAGGTGGACGTGGAGATCTGATAAGAGCCCCTGGCTGCTTGGGCCCAGGGCTACAGATGTGGCCTGTCGGCAGAGGCCTTTGTGGGGAAGGCCAGGGCCTAAGTCCACGCTCTTAGTTCTCCACAGCTCCATAGTTCTTGGGAACTGTGCTCGGACCACCGTCACCCCTCCCCCAACACCACCATCATTTTTATCTCCCGGTGGCTTCCCTTTGCTCCCTCCCTTGGCGGCTGCGGCATCCGCTCCAGCTCTGCTGAGGAACAGCTGCTCGGAGCCCGTCTCTCATCGGCGCCTTATCTCCCCATGAATGATGTCCCCTCTGAGCCGAGGCCTGGCAGGAGGCCCGCCAGCGGCCACTCACAGCTCTTGGAGCAGCTGTCAGAGGCCCTGAGTGGGGTAAAGACTCAGGCCCCAATCCCCAGCCCCCACCCCACAGAGACCCACACTGCAGAACCCCACCTCCCTCACACCCTCAGGCGGTCCATTGCTGTTCTGGGTGCAGGGAAACCGTCCTGGGGTTCCTGCCCAGCTGGGCTTGAGGGTTGGGCACAAGCTCAGCCTCAGCTTCTGCAAGAAGCAGCTCTGTGGCTTTGGAACCACTCCAGCTCTTGACTTCCCTCATCCATGCTATGGGCTCATGGCTGTGTTTGTAGAGACCAGGTTTCTCTCTCAGATCTCCGGGACCTGCTGATTGCAACTAACATGGTCACAGCTGCTACTGTGCCCTCTCCAGGGTCTTATGCTGATGCTACTGGATCATTGGGACCACCTAGAGGCTAACACCCCCTACCACCACCACCACACCCCTAGGTCAAGGCACTTAGTATCTGACGAATATCAGGGCTTGGATGTCCAAGCCTCTTTCCTCAGGACAGGGTGGTTCTGTGGGGCCAGCCTGGGCCTCTTCTCACCTGCCGTGGCTCCTCTCCAAGGCTCAGGTGGGTTCCCTGCCTGGCTCAGTGAGGCCTGAGATTGTGAGGCTCTGTCGTGATGCCGTCAGCAGAGGCTCAGAGGGACACCAAGAGAGGGGCTGGGATGCCTCGGCTCCAGGTCTGGGATTGGCGCCAGTACCCCAGAAAGGACCCTCAGAGCTCACTGAACCAAACTCGCCTTTCATGGTAAAGAAACTAAGGCACAGCACCGTGAATAAACATTGCTATTCTGACAGGCTGTAACAGCACCTGGCGTCCCCCTAAACACACATGCACAGACGTGCATGCACATGACACACATAGATATACATGTACACACATATAGACGCAGGTAGCTACACTTATACATACATTACACACACCCAAATACTTAGTTTCACACATACGCAAATATACACACATAGACCACATATATACATATGTTAAATACACAGATACACATATATATGCATATATACACAACTATGTGTATAACATGTATACACAACTATGTATCTAACAAGCTTATGCTTATGCGTATGTGTGTGTGTGTGTGTGTGTGTGAGATAGCCTGTCAGGAAAGCAGTGTCAGGATTTCACTACACACAACACAGATTCACGGTGGAGCTCAGCTGCAGGAACAGGGGCACTGGTGGATGTGCCATTCCCAATGGAAAACAAATATCCCACCAGTAAACGGGGGCAGGTCTGGGATACCCCAGCCATGGACCACCTTCAGGCACAGCCCCATGCAGACAAGTCAGGGTGTCAGAGACAAGATGACCGGGGTGACATCAGGTTCCCGGGAACATGGTGAGTTCTTGAACAGAAGATAAGAAATTGATTTTAGGAAAGGCTGACAACCTGGGGTCCTGCACCCCAAGTGAGTTAGACATGATGGTGAGCTATTGGGGCGGGGGCAGTGTTGCATAGCTGCTCTGTCACCAAAGAAGCTGTGGCCTTGGCCTCACCCTGCTGTATCTCTCTGTACCTGGTTTGTGAAATAGCCCACTCTCCATGCTGTCCGGTGGGGAGCTAGGGGTGGAGGTTGTCTCTGCAAGAAACACGGTGGAAGGATCCGAAAATGTAGGACCCACAGATGCAGGACAAGTGGGAAGAGCCAATAGATAGCGGTCCACAGGCAGGGAACCAACCTGAGCCTTGAAGAGGAGCCCAGCAGGGGACAAGAGGCCTGGGAGGAGCTGGAGGCAGGAAGCAGCAGCTGGGATGGGCGCAGAGGAGAGGAAAGGGTGTGGTAGGGGCAGAGATCATGGGGCAGAGACCAGAGGCCGTGGGAATGTGCACCCAGAGGGTCCAACCGTGTCTCTAGGTCCTTGGGTGCTACAACTGTGTTGTTGCATCTTGTGGATGGAGGAGATTCTAACCCCCTGAAGTGCAAAGTCCTCACCTCCACTAGACCCTTCAGCTCCAAAGGCAATGATGGAAAGATCGGGGACCTCTTTTCTGGAGTCAGCAGCTTCCAGGTTCGATTCATGACTTCCAGCGGCCACAGATGTGTGACTGGTTCCGCAGTATGTGGCGAGTTCTGAGCTTCAGTTTCCATATCTGAAAAATGGCAGTGATGGCACCATGTGGGTGGGGCAGAAGCGAGCTCAGGTTGCAGAGACTCAGGTGAATCTCAAGCACAGCAGCCCTGGTATGTATTGAGGAAGCTGAGAGCAGGGTGGAGGAGCCCACGTGACCTGAGTGTGGCAGAAAGGGGTGACTTACGCATACTGTTGTTTCTTTGGGGTGAGAAGGGATTGGCACAGCTGCAGAGGCCTTAGAAGGGTTCTTGGGAGTAGGGGCTCATGGACACACTGCTTGGTGTCCCTAGGGGACCGTGGAGGGACTTGTCACATGTTTGTGCATTTATTTACCCCCACCAGGGGCTTGGGCTAATGCACATTTTGTACCTTGTAACAAGACCAGAAGTCATCACGCAGCACAAGAAGCTGTTACTTCTCCTCTCCCGGGTCCACAGCTCCTGGGCACCCAGCCACAGCACCGACTCACTTTTCCTCTGTTCAGGGCACATGAAAGTGTCCCAGAAGCATTTTCCATGATGTGTTAGCCTCATGACATCCGTCACTTTCTCCATAACAAGGATAACCTCATTGTTTTTTCCTGGTTGTGAAAATGCACCGTGCTTTTTGGCTTTGCTTTAAAAAAAATGAAAGATAGAAATGCAGCGAGGACCCAAAGCTATGAAGAATGTGGCAATCCCTGTTTCCCATCCCATCCTCTGAGATCACCGGGTTGGCCTTTCGGTCACTGTCCTTCCAAACAACCCTCTCGACTTTATCGCTGTGTTGACGTGCTGATGTGTTCCGATCACTGAGAGCATTACTTAACTGCCTGTT
This sequence comes from Cryptotis parvus, assembly GCA_021461705.1. Taxonomy (NCBI): domain Eukaryota; kingdom Metazoa; phylum Chordata; class Mammalia; order Eulipotyphla; family Soricidae; genus Cryptotis; species Cryptotis parvus. The sequence continues at coordinate 36,362 of JAJIBD010021520.1, forward strand.
TTTGGGCCTGCAGCAAAGGGGTTTGGATGGTTGGGCTGAAGAAGTTTGGAAAAGTGGGGAACTGGATGTACGTGAGTAGACATATAAGAACATATAAGGACATATAAGAACATATAAGGACATATAAGACATATAAGGACATATAAGACATATAAGGAAGCCAGAAAGTTCTGAAAGGTGCTGGAAGGAGGAATTATGGGACATGTGTAGTGTATTAACTTTCTGGGGCCACCGTGACTAAACATCACGGCCAGGGGATATGTGCTTCCAAGTCCTGGAGACTGGAAGTCTGAGCTGAAGGTGTGGACAGGACTTTGCTGCCTCCTGGATGTAGCCAGGAACCCTCCCTGATCTCTCCTGGCAGCCAAAGATCTGTGGTGTTCTTGGGCTTTTATATGCCTCCGCCCTCTGACTTGCCTATGTGGTTCTCCATGTCCTCTTGTGTTCCCATCTCCCTCTGCTTCTCAGTCCTCGGCCCATGCGTTAGGATGAAGTGAGATTAATTCAGCGACACGAGCAAAAGTCTGTTTCCCAAGACGGCTGTGCTAGGAAACTACTGACTTGGCACTTCAGAACAGGGGCACCTAGCTCAGCCCAGGGTAACTCTGCTATCCCCTGCATGCCAGAAGAGAAGGAGGTGCCCCTCAGGGGCCCTTCTGAAAGGGAAGGAAGAGCCCCAGAGAACAAGACGAAGATTCGGAGTCAGATGATGCTTTTGCAGCTGGCATCTGTGTTTCATTAAGCTCCTAGCGGTTTGCAAGAGGGGCCAGGGTTAATCAGAGCTCCTGGAGGCCCGCAGACCCACTGGCCCCCTCCCCGCCTTCATCAGCCTGCCTGGTTGGCAGCCACAGGCATCCCGTGTCCGCTGCCCGCCAGTTTCTTGGGTGGCTGCCACCTAATTTCTTTTCAGCCTGGACTAATTTCTTGCAGTCCTCAGGCTGGCAGGAAGTGTCACTAATTCCCAAAGTCCTTCCATATGGTCCGTTCAGAGCCCTGCGGGTTCAGAGCATGAGGATCTGTCCCCTCTCTTCCAGCCTGGCAGTCGGCAGGGTCCCCACGCTGGGTCCCCGCTGCCTCCAGCCCTCAGAGGGAGACCCCAGAGATGCTCCTCAGAACCTCGGAGCTGGCTTCTGTTTGGGGAAATGTGGTTCTCTGATCAGACAGGATCAGATCATGCACTCGGTTCTTTTAACAGAGGGAGATTGAGACACGGGGCAGAGCTCAGGGGTTGGAAGCACATACTACACATGCCCAGAGTCCCGTGTCTGCTCTCTAATACCACATGACCCCCTGGGCATCCCTAGGTTGGCCTTGGTGGCCCCCAAGCGCACTGGGTTCAAGCATTGAACCGCCCAGTTCAGCTGACCAAGTGTCACTGGGTGTCACCGCCAGGGCTCCCTGAGCACTGCTTGGGAATGCCCTCAAGTAAATTCAGTTCAAAATAAAAGCTGAGTGCAGAGCCAGGAGGAACCTGTGAGCATTCCTGGGTGTGACCCAAACAGTAATAAATAAGCAAACAAATAAATGAATGAATGAATGAATAAATAAATGAATTAATGAATGGATGGATAGATAGATGATTAGATAGATAGATAGATAGATAGATAGATAGATAGATAGATAGATAGATAGATAGATAGATAGATAGATAGATAGATAGATAGATAGATAGATAGATAGATAGATAGATGATAGATGGATGGATGGATGGGTGGATGGATGGATGGATGGATAGATGGATGGATAGATGGATGGATAGATGGATGATTGGATGGATGGATGGATGGATGGATGGATGGATGGATGGATGGATGGATGGATGGATGGATGGATGGATAATTGGATGGATGATTGGATGGATGATTGGATGGATGGATGGATGGATGATTGGATGGATGGATGGATGGATGGATGGATGGATGGATGGATGGATGGATGGATGGATGGATGGATGGATGGATGGATGGATGGATGGATGGATGGATGGATGGATGGATGGATGGATGATACGAAGGGGGATAGCTTGGAAATAGCTCAGTGGTGGAGCCCTAACCTTAGGTACCACTGCACATGCTGTGTGCACTCCTGGAAGTGTTGGCACCCAGTTTTCAGTACTGCAGCACCAGAGTGAGTGCTTGTGCCCCTTAAAGCCGAGTATGTGTGCCCACCGAGCCGAGAGCGTGTGCCCACTGTGCCGAATATGTGTACCTGCCGAGCCAAGTGTGTGTGCCTGCTGAGCTGAGTGTGTGTGCCCACTGAGCCAAGTGTGTGTGTCCGCTGAGCCATATATGTGCCTACTGCAACCCAGGCATGCACCCAAATATAGCCCCCCACTCCACAACTGAGTGTGTGAGCTCCTTACACATAGCTGAGTGCATGCTGCATTCATCCTCTACTCCTGCAGCATAGAAACAAAGCAGAAGTGAAAGGGGAAGGCACATAAAGCACTAACATCGTGTGTATGTGTATGTGATCTAACAGCGTAGCTGAGCATGTGGCAGAGAGCCCCGCACAGCCCTCCACCCCAACCTCTTTACCACCACCCCTGGGACAGGGCTCATGCTGCTCCCAGGAGAAGCCTCCCAACCCTACTCTGGTTTTTCTTTCAGGATCCGGATCTATTTTTATGTTTATTTATTTTGGTGTGGGAGCCACACTGGGCTGTGCTCAGGGGCTATGCCATTGCTGCTCACTGCTTTGGTCTTGAATTCTGGTTCTCTTCTCCAGAAGAAAAGAGCTCACAGAGATCTCTCCCTTCCACTGGTCATTCTGCTTTGGTTTCATTCATCCTTGGTCATTTACACCTGCATTCACACATGCATTCAGGCACATTCACATTAATACGCAGTCATACACTTATTCACACATTCACACACATTCATGTATGCATTCACTGACTTCTTTGATTCCCCCAATCATATTCTCCAATTCTGTCACTTCTGGTTGTAGTTTTCTCATTTCTACGCTCATACTTTCTTGTGCTGTATCACTGTTTCCTTGATCTCATTAAACAGCCTCATCATGATGTCTCTAAAGGCATTACCTGAAAGTGAAAACCGTTATCTGAGAGGTAATCATTGGTCCTGGTAGAGACCAGAGAGCTGGTTGGTCCTGGTAGAGCCTTCTGGGCTCTTAGCGTCACTCATTAAGCTTCACTCATTGGCTTTTATGCTGCTTCCCACTGTATGTTCCATGCTCTGCAATGACTCTTTATAATTCAGCCTCATGGAAGCTGTCTGAGGGTTCCAGTCCCTAGAGGCAGTGCAGGGTACCCCAAGGTACCTTTCACTGGGGAAACTGCTGTCTGTGGTGGTTCAGTTCCAGCAGTGGGGGGTAGTGTTAGGGGCCGGAGGTCTCCGGGAGGAAGCACGGATTGTCACATAGGAGGACAGAATTGGATGCAGCCCCGAAAAGGTCCTGAGGTCAGAATAAGTCGACTCAAGCATTTAAAACTCTGCATAGGGGCCAGTACGGCAGGTAAGCTGTTTGCCTTGCACGTGGCCAACCCAGGTTTGATCCCCACATCCCAAATTGTCCACGGGAGTAATTTCTGAGTGCAGAACCAGGAGTAACCCCTGAGCATCACTGGCAAAAAGTCAAAAAATAAAGAAAACACTATCAGGGCTTTTTTTTTCCAGGACAGGCAGGTCCCCTCCTACTCTCTGGACTCCACTAAAGCAGCCCCACAACAGTGAAGGAGGGAAGGTGTGTAGGGCCCACCAAGAAGTGGGGAAAAAGGAGAATGTGGAAGATGGAGCTATGTGTGACCCCAGGAGACCTGGGGCCTGTCTCTGCTCTGCTACAGGTCTCGGTTTTCCCCACTGTGTACCAGCCTGGTTTGTCTGCTATAGCTCAGAGAATGAGTAAGGGCAGAGACATGATTGCAGGCTAGTAAGTCAGCCCAGAGGGATGTGGTGGCATGGCCCCGGGTCTGCTCTTTCCACCATCTCACCTTCTGCACAGTGTTACTCTGGATCCAGGGACCCGGTCATTTCCTCTGGGGACGAAGAGGCGATTTTCTTGTCATTTGCTTCTACCGCGCCTATCACACCTCTGCTCCGTGGCACCCGAGTTCCGTTGAGGCCACTGAGAGCTGTCTGTGCCTTACACCATATCCTTGTTTCTGTCTTCGGATGCAGGGATTTCCTTTGAGAGTTGTTTTAATTTACATCCAAATGATTTTCAAGTGATTTCTTTGGACCTACACGTCTGCCTCCAGCTAAGACCGATAGATGATTCCATTTTGAGTGTAAACCAGCACCCTCCTGTAAGGCTGGCTTTATCAGGTGACTTAGAAGTGAGGGATCCAGAAATAGCTGGACCCTGGTTGTGAGTTGCCCTCTGGAGCTGCACTGGGGAGAGGAAGGTGTGAGAATTTGGAGCCCTGTGACATTGAGTTGCAATGTGGCACCCCTCTTCCCAACTTGGGGGAAATTACTGCCTTCCCTGGGCTGTACCCACAAAGTATGGTTTCAGTCCCCCAGGATCTGGGGATGCTTATGAAGATTTGTGGTCATCGGTTACATTTCCAGAGGGACCCTGGCCATGTCCTCAGTGTTCTTGCAAGTCCAGAGCTAGAGAGCCAGGCCCTCTAGCTCCTCCTCCCTCCCTTCCTCAAAGCCCTTCTGAATTCTTACTATTGATGGCATCATCTGACAGTGCTCCTCCAGCCAGTGGGCTGGGTGAAGCCACGCCCCCTCCAGGGCAGCTGTGAGGCACTAGTGTGCTAGTTTGTGTGTCCACTGTAGGGCTAACAGAACCAGAGTCACATCACTGGATGATCGGGCACCTTGGTTTGTTTTCCCAGCAGCAAATGAAATATGTGTTTGATGCTTAAGACTTCAGGAAAGAGCCACCCATCAAAAGAGAAGTTCCTTCTCGGGGCCGAAGTGATAGAACAAAGGCTAGTGCTTGCGTTGCACACGGTCATCTTGGTTCAATCCCTTGCATCCTCACACAGTCTCCCCAGGCCTGCAGGAGTGATCCCTGAGTGCAGGGCCAGGAGTAAGTCCTGAGCATCTCTGGATGTGGCCCCAAACAAAAACAAAAAGTTCTTTGACTTCGTGGTTTCTGCCCATGAGCATCTGAGCTTCCCCACGCCAGTCCCGCCGACCCTCACCTTTCTGACGGGGGTTCCTCAGGGCCCTCTTTGCTAATGCCACTCTTGGCCTCTCTCGGCAGGTCCTTCAAGCCTGACTTTATCCTGGTCCGCCAGCATGCCTACAGCATGGCGCTGGGGGAGGACTACCGCAGCCTGCTCATCGGCCTGCAGTACGGGGGCTGCCGCCGTCAACTCCCTCTACTCCGTCTATAATTTCTGCAGCAAGCCCTGGGTGGTAAGTGACTGGCCAGGCTGGCCCTGGAGCACCGCCCCCATGCTTCCATAGGTCCCATTCCTAACATGGGGGCCTCAGAAAAAAGGGGATGGTCTTTGAGGGAAAATAATTTCAGTGGTGCTAGGGAGCACCACGGCTATACCTGGCAGTGCCCAGGACAGCATGCGTCCCTGAAGGTCAAACCAGAAACCTTGATCACCCCCACAACTGTACTCCAGCCCTCTGAGCTCTCTCCCTGGCCTAAACACGTATTTGTCTTACTTGCCTCTGTATATCTTTGCTAGTTTTATCCACTCTGAAGAGCCTGTGGTCTCTCTTGAACAAATGCGTATTTCCCTTTCTCTTGTTTCTCATGTGTTTCGTTTCATAAAAACTATCTTAGGGCCAGCGAGAGACTCACCTTGCATGAGAACAACCCAGCAAGGTCCCCAAGCCCTGCCAGGAGTAAGCCCTGAGCACTACCAGGTGTGATGCGAAAACAAAGTGTTTGCCTTTTGCCCCATGCATTGATGGATGGCTTCACCCATTTCAGCCCAAGACAGCTGTGTAGATAATGGTGGTCCCCCAGAGGTTCCCTAGAGAGCCTGGGATTGTAGTAGATGTGGGTTTCTCTGAGCTAATGTTCATATGATGACACACCCACCTCAAGTTGTAAAAACCGACAATATTTTCCAGAGCATGTCATCTTCATCATTTATTTATTTATTTTTTGCTCTTTTGGGTCACACCCGGCAATGCTCAGGGTTACTCCTGGCTCTGCGCTCAGGAATTACTCCTGGCAGTACTCAGGGGACCCTATGGGATGTCAGGAATCGAACCTGCATCAGCCACTTACAAGGCAAACGCCCTACCGACTGTGCTATCGCTCTGCCCCCCAGAACACGTCATCTATAAAGCAATGCTGGACCATACTAGAGTGCAGCACGGAGACCCCGTGAGCCCCTTAGGGTGCTGGTGATGTGGGATGATGCGGGGAATATGAGACCGTGCCTGCCTGCACCGCACACCGCTGAGCACAGCGAGGAAGGGCCAGGGCCGAGCTGTTGGGAACAGGAGTCGCGGCATGCAGACGACAGCTCGTTACATCACTCCTACCCTCAGTACACCTTGGGACCCGGCACTGCCTCTGCTTTTGGTGCCCAGAATGGAACCCAGGGCCTTCTGCGTAGAGCAGCCTCCTCCCAAGCTTGGCATTCAGATACTGCTTTTAATACACGGTTGGTTTCACTCCATCAGTCATCCAGTAGGGGAAACAAATTCAGAAACCTGAAACGATTTCACTTCCTAAGGAGTTTGAACGCAGATTCCAACACCAACACAAGCTCGGGCCCGGACCGTGTGCATGTTGTGGGCTGTCTACACTCTGGATCCACGCATGCCCCACGCCTCCCCAAAGAGGGGCATCGCAGGTTGGGCACGAGGCTCCAACCGGCAGGCCCTGCCGAGCAGATGCTGAGAACATAAGTAAATGCTCACTGTAGGGCATGGAGCTGGACTAAGAGGGAATGAAGAGCCGGGAGTGAGTCCAGCTCTCGCCTGGACACACTCCACAGGGAGCAGCAACCAGGCTCAGCGCTGTCAGAGCTGAGACTTGGCATTTGGGGGGCCTGGCCACCCTCCGTGCAGCAGCCACTGATTTGTCTCCTCTCTTCTCCTAGTTCTCGCAGCTCATTAAGATCTTCCACTCGCTGGGTCCTGAGAAGTTCCCGCTGGTGGAACAGACCTTCTTCCCCAACCACAAGCCCATGGTGAGTGCTCACTTTGCTCTGTGCTTTCCTGCTGTGGGGACGGTCCCTTTTTGAAGTGTAGAGGTGGGCTCCGGGGCCAGCCCCTGAGTCTGGGCTCATGGAAGAACCCAAGATTCCCACATAGGAAGAGCCGCCTGCCTGTGGATCTTTTCTGGACAGTCGAGCCAATAGAAAGGGCAAAGTGCCGCTGGGATACTGGAAATTCTCAGCGAGTCGGGGATTGGTGTGTGGCAGCCCAAGGCTGGAGCCCTGGGCCTGAGAGTTTGGCATGGCAGGTCTTTGGGCTCCAGGAGCGCGGGGGGCCCTGCTTCCAGCTCTTGCACTGATGTCATGTTTGCTTTGCGTGGATGGTCACAATACAGTTCCGTCCGCAGGTTTGCCGTGTGCTCTCTCTGTGATGCTGTCTGTGGGAAGTGGCTGGAGCATCACTTGGAGAGTGTTGGGCAGCGCCTCTTTGGAGAAGAACTGGGTTTGCTTCTTTGTGGGGTGGGAGGGAGGCGGGAGGGGTGCAGAGTTCTCTAATGCCACAGCCAGGAGTTACGGGCCAGAGTGGCCTGGGGACAGAGTGAGCTCTGCCGTCTGTGCAAATGGTAACACAGACAAGGAGGTTTTGAAACTGGGCAGAATGCTTCAGGGCCACATGCCTGTGTGGTCTGGGGAGGAACGTGCCTTCCAATGTCTTGGGAACAGTGACGCTACGGTGCAGGAGTCCCCACTGAGGACCATTGCCTGTTTGTGGCATCCCAACTTGGTTGCTGAGTTGGTATTGGGATTTGGGAAGACAAATCCCAATTTGTCTTCCCAAAGACAAATTGCAGGTGCTGGGGGGGAGGAGTCTAGCCAGAAGGAAAGCCTTCCCTCTGATCATGGTCCTGTACCCGGAGAATCACCTGTGTGCTGGCTGGAACAAGAGGGGCAGGTAAAACTTGGAAAGTTCCAGCAAGGTGTGAACACACTAGAGGCAGGTCAGACTTCACCGAATCTGAACCGAGGTTCTTCCGACTTGGTTACTGACTTAGCCCTGCAGTCACCGGCTTCTCTGCTGGCTTCTCTCATATGGGAAAAGTGCTCAAAGTACGGTGACTTAAACCTGAAATATTGTCAGCAATCGAGTGGAAGTTGGGGGGGAGGGTCTGTAGTCAGCCACTGAGGGGTCAGGCCCAACTGCAAGCTCTGACCTTCAGTGGGGCTCACGATTTTCTGGCGATCCCTACTTGGAATTTCAGGCAGGCATTTGGCATCGAGGACGATGTTCCCCACCCCATATCCCCTGGGTTGAAATTGTTCAGAACAGAAAGGTCAGACGAGGACCCCAGTATTGTAAGGATGATCCCGAACGGCAATTAGGTAGAGTTCCAGGCGCAACAGAACTCTGGAGACGCTGGGGTGGGCTCTGGGAGGAAGAGCAGGGCTGGGTTAGCAGCCGCGAGGAAACCAAGGTGGTTTCTGCTCCAGTTGATTTTCCTTGGGAAAACACCCAGGCAGGCTGCAGAAGTGGTTGAGAATTTGCTCTTGCTGTGAAGGTTACAGGATGGGAGCAGAGAACCAGGGGCCTGGAGAAGTGGTGGTTCCTCTGGAGTCCACTGAACCCCCCAAAATGCTCAGGACACAAGGAAGCAAGAGAGACCACAGGTGTGTGATAGAAATAAAACCACTTTACTGTTTAGAATAAAGGACACACTATAAAAAGTGAACATTATGCAACATTACAAGACAATATACATTCACGGAATATAAAATTCATAAATAACATGGAGGAAAACTGTAAACAGTGCTACAAAATTTAGCAACAAATACATTCCTTCCAGGTAGGGTTTCCTCTGGTTGGTTTCTCTCCATCACTTCTGATCTCAGGGCAGCAGACTGGCTAAAGGAAGAGGCAGGGACCGGGGAGAGGCGCGGGCACCTTTCCTCAGAGCTGGACCCGTCTCCACGGTCTTCCCACCTCCTGCTCCCAAGAGCCAGTTAGGAGCCGCTCCGTCCATCTGGCCCCACTCCCCACTCCCCTTCTGTTTGGCTATTGCCTGCAGCTGGTGAAAGTGTTCGTCTTTTATAAGATGCTTGTAGTCATGTTTTCACTTTCGGTAGCCAGGAGCCAGGCAAGGGCGTCTTGCTCAGCCACCACACTGATGACTCTCAAAGTCCAATTAAAGGGCCAGGGAGGGAAGCTGCTCCCAGGAGGCCACCAGCACGATGGCAAGAAATCCTGTTTCTTTAGTTGCTCAAGAACCATAGTGGTGAAATATGGTGTATTTCAAGATACAGATTTGAGGCTGGGTATGGATGGAGGAAGGAGAAGGGTTTACCTGCTCCAGTCATGGGGAGCCCTGGCCAGAGAGGCAGAGAGCTCAGATGTGCTTTTTCCCAGAGGAGAGCCTCCAAAATATTTGGGAATTAGTTCCCATGGCCCTGGGTGTTTAGGGGAAGCTGTGGCTTCTCAGTGGGTCGGCAAAGGTGTTAGGAGGAAGAGCGGAGTCACCAGGCAGGGGTCCCAAAGTCCTGCCTGGCTTAGCTCACAAAGCTCATTCTTTCAGCCTCCTTCTTCCGGCCCTGGAGAAGCCACATGGAGAGGCCTGAGGGAGTCTCGGGGACGGCCCCCCCACCACCTTCCCTTCCCCAGTCTAGCTGCTGCCTGCACAGTAGAAGTATATCAACCCTCCAGTCCACGGTAGAATTTGATTCAGGAAAATGGTGGCATGGGGTTCTGTGTTGTTGTTGTTGTTGTAGTTGTTGTTTTCACTTAAGCACAATGTACACATAGAACAGCCTACACATGACACAAGATTTAGCAAAATAAAACATTCACGATATGATTGAAATACAGAAGTGCCTCAGCTACATAAATGACTTTAAATTATACAGTAAGTGAACAGGTGAAATAAACAAAGCTATAGCTCATAGAAAGCTCAAAAACCGCCCTCTGACAGCATCGCTTTCCCAAGGACCTTTCTTTGCCCAGGGCCTTTTGCTGTTCTTGTCTGGACCAGGCAGATGGGGGCAGCAGCTCCCCCCACTCTGCCAATCTACAGAGACCCTGGGGATGGCTCACCAGGGGCTGCCCGCCCAGGTGCCTCTGGGTATGATCAGCAGCGACCCCACGGGGATGAAGAATGGGGAGACGCTGACGACCAGTGATAGGACAGCACTGTCTGGGTTAGATCAGGGGTTCCGCTTTGCAAGACTTGGAGGCTCAGAACTCAAGCTCACCCCCAGAAACCACTGGCCAGCCCATCACATCAGCTTGGCGTCACACTGTCCAGTGGAGGGCTTAGGCCTCTGTTTTCCTGCCAGGCCTAGGCCAGGACCCCCAGGCGAAAGGAGAAAGGTGACGAGCTCCACCCCTGAAGAACCGCCCCCTGCGCTGCCCTCCCGCTCCGGGGCTGCCCACCCGCACAGGGCTCTGTCTGTGTGCCAGGCGCTGCAACGCAGCTGCGCTGCTGCTTGGCTTTATTTTTTTTCTGTCCTGTCTCAATCGGCAGCTCTGTTGCCTAAAGTGGAATGGACTGAAGATACAAATGGGGGAACAGAGGGTAAAGACCCAGAATCTGAAGAAAGTGAGCCATCGTGTTCAAACACCACCTCGCAGCCGGCCCTGACTCTGTAAGAGACCCTCTCGGCTACCGCGCCATCTCACGTTCAACACTAAGACTGCAAAGAATTTTACTGACTCGGGATTTATATTATAGTCTTAGTTCCCACCCTACAGCCACCCCCCAAATAAAAACCCCACACACATAACAAAATGCTTCTGCTAATTGATGGCAGAGTCGTGTTTCCCCCAGATCCCTTTCCCCACCCCCAGTTTTAATTCCATGAGCTCAGAGCATCAGTAGGTGGGATTCACCCAGTGGCGAGCTGGGAGAAGTCTAGCCAGCTTTCTCCCTGCATGCCCAGGGAAAGGGTGCCGCCACCCGCCCCTCACTACTTCTTACCCACATCGCCGGTAAGGCCCAATGAAGACCCCAAATGAAGCAGGAGAAAAAGAAAGGGGCAGAGGACCCCCATGGCTGAGGGTATTCAGAATTTCAATTTTTGATTAAAATGGGGGGAAAGGTCAACTTGGAATGTCATGATTTTCTTCCAACAAGCAACGACAACAAAATAGAAGAGCTTAAACTATTGGCATATTTAACAGCATCGAACAGAATTCTGTGTCCTGTAAAAAAAAATTAGCTTATGTCCCGTGTAGGTATATGCAAATGCGTAAGACACATTCTCCTAGGTGAGCTAACTGCTACTCTGGAAATAGGATTCTCTACCCGAATCTACTTGGCTATATTGGTGGATGGTGGACGGTGGACGGTGGATGTCTCCAATTTACATAAAAGGCAAGTCCCCCGCCAAACCCCCCAAAGAGACTTCCAGAAGGAAATGTGGTGAGCAGTGGGGCGAGGAACGACGCTAAGCTGGTCTCTCGCCTGAGCTCAGGGACAGTCAAGCAACTTGCCTTCTGACCTCAGGCAGCTGTTTAAGTCTTTACTGGCTAAGAAAGTTCCCTTGGTCTGGATGTTTCACTCCAGACTCAGAAACTTCTGGTCCACCAAAGCATCACTGGGTGGACTAGGGAATCTGCGTGTCGCCTCATCTCAGGTCAGCTTCTCCCTTGCTTCCCTTCCTCTAACATGTAGACGCAGATAGACACGGTCAGTGGAGACGTGCAATAGCATCTCCTCTGTAAGGATAGTCTCCGCATACCTCGCCTCAATCCGCCAGCTCCACTAGACTGACCCTGAAACAGTGGCCTTTGGGTGTCTTCCTTATCTGCGTCCTTCTTGTGTTGGGGAGGGGGCAATGAGGGGGCTGGAGAAAGACAAGCCAAGGAAGCTCTGGGAGATGATGAGAGGGCAGGGAAGGGTAGGTATGAACAATGCCTGGAGGGGGTGGTTTTTTTCATTTTTGTTTTCCTAAAAAATAGAGATTATATAATCATGAAGAATCGTACATCCCTCATTCTTTCTGGCCTGACACCGCAAATTCCCAGGTAGAAATGATGGGGGAATGTGCAAACCAAAATGAAGGGGTCATATAGGGCGGTTCCAGATCAACTCCATAGGACAGCACAGACTTTTCTTTAAGTGTTCGAAGTGCGAAATTTGCAAGGAAACAGGCACTAATTTCATTGTCATCATCTGGGAAGAGTTAGTGTCCGAGGGAAGCTCAGCAGGAAGGGAGGGAAGTGAGGCAGGACGGGGTCTGGTGCTCAGGGGTCGGTGGCGTTGATGATGCTTTTTGTCTGGGGGCCCAGCCTCGGTACCAGCTGCAGTAACCACCCTTCTGCCGGATGCAGGCGTAGTGCTTGGACTGGTAGCCGGGGTAGCCGAAATTGGACAGCATGTCGGTCCAGAGACACTCGTTCTTGGAGGTCACAAAGCACGGCAGGTAGTAGCAGGACTTGATCTGAAAGAGACAGCAGCCAGTGGTGGGTGGGCTTGGCCTGGGTGGACCCAGGCCAGTAATGGCCCAAGGCTGGGACTTGGCACATCAGCGCTTTGGGGAACATACTATGAACAGCTTTCACCGTGAGGACTGCTGAGCCCCTGCTGGTCCCTGCTACATGCATCCTATCAGCCTCTTTATTTCTCAGTGCAGCTTGACTGCCCTCATACAGATAATGAAAGAGACAGCCCAGAAATAGGACAGTGGTTAGGGCCAGGCCAGGCATACCAGGATACAATTCACATGGTCCACTGGGCATCACTGGGTGCTGTCCTGGAGTCCCCAGCACCCATGGGCACCAAGCAGGACTGTATTCTGGGGTCCTTATGGTGATCCACCAGCTCAGTTGCCCAGGAATTGCTGGTGGTGTCTTTTGACCACCTAAGCACTGTTTGGGAGCTCCTTCACAAAGAAAATAGAGGTTCAAAGAGGTTATTGCAGGTCACACAGCCAGGCTGAGACCTTGGAAACAGACTTTTCTTCTCTTAAACTGTAGCAAGCAAGGGTGAATGATATCAGTTGCTGTCAGGGAACTGGGCCATCTGGAAGCATGCTGGAAATCACCAGTTTGGGGATCCAGCTTACGCGGGGCTACGAGAACTGTGTGGGCCGGGGGACTCGGGACAGGTTGATCTCTCTCGCCCCTGACTTGCTCATCAACAGAATGAGGGTGAGTCAGGCCAAGTGCACTGGGGCAGGTGGGATGAAGCAAGAGCACAGCCCAATGAACCCCAGGGGAAGGATGAGTTCCTGGCCTTGTGCTCAAGTGGGCACAAGTGGGCACCCTCTAGCCTGGGCGTGGCTAGAGGGTGACCGTCCGTAGCGCAGGGGCCCAGCCTTCTGCTGCCCCATCAGTTGGCTGCCAAGGGAAGCTTGCTGGAGACAGCTTGGGAGATCTGCCAGGGCGAGGACCAGCGCTTGCCTCAAGTGAAAAACCCCAGGAACAACCAGTCTTCCCCCCGCCTCTTCACTGCTCAGCCCAGGGGAGGAGACCCCCATATTCCTTACCAGCCCCGTGCCGCCCTCCACCACTCACCTTGCAGTTACAGCCCAGGTGGTAGCGGTAGTTTAGCCCCTTGCGCTGTGAGAGGGTGAGCTGGTCCCATCTTTCGACGAAGTTGCACAAGCCCGTGTACATCTTCCCGTCATAGACGCGCCTAAGAGGTAGAGAAGGGATTGGTCCGCGCCCGGCAGGAGGGCTCGCTCACAGAGCCCCAGCCCCAGCCAGCGGCCTGCCAGGGGCTTTGCTGTCCCAGGAAGCCCCACGTCCGGAGGAGGGAAATGAAGTGTAGGGCTGGGGAAAACACCTATGATGCATGCAGACCCTACATGGAGAACCCACGACACATGCCGACCTGACATGGAGAAGCTGTGACACATGCAGACCCGACATGAAAACTCATGACACATGCAGATCCAACATGGAGAACGTATGACACACTGACCTGACAAAGAGAACCCATGACACACGCAGACCTGACACAGAGAACCCATGACACATGCAGACCTGACACAGAGAACCCGTGACACATGCAGACCTGACAAAGAGAACCCATGACACACGCAGACCTGACACAGAGAACCCATGACACATGCAGACCTGACACAGAGAACCCGTGACACATGCAGACCTGGCATGGAAAACCCATGACACATGCAGACCTGACATGGAGAACCCATGACACACACAGACCTGACACAGAGAACCCATGACACATGCAGACCTGACATGGAGAACCCATGACACACGCAGACCTGACACAGAGAACCCATGACACATGCAGACCTGACATGGAGAAGCTGTGACACACGCAGACCTGACACGGAGAACCCATGACACATGCAGACCTGACATGGAAAACCCATGACACATGCAGACCTGACATGGAGAACCCATGACACACGCAGACCTGACATGGAAAACCCATGACACATGCAGACCTGACATGGAGAACCCATGACACATGCAGACCTGACATGGAGAACCCATGACACATACAGACCTAACATGGAGAACCCATGACACATGCAGACCTAACATGGAGAACCCATGACACATGCAGACCCGACATGGGCGCTACACTCCCATCAGTGGAGGGTCTGAGTTTAGGGGTTTTTCCTTTCCTTTACTTTTGGTTTGGGGGCCCGACTGCCCCGAGGGAGATGTTCCAAGACGCCAACTCTGTCTCCGGAGACAGGAAGTCCAGACACTGCCACTCCTCTCAACTCAGAGCAAAGCTGACAGGTCCCCAGGCTGGAAGTGAGGGGCAGAAAGCCTCAAGGCAGAGCCTCAAGCTTCTGGGCCTCGGGTGAGCAGGACAGATGCTGGCCCAGCCGGCCTGTCCTCTCTGTGCTCTGAGCCCTGCGCCTGTGCCCACAGCCCACCCACAGCCCGCAGGCCATTACCTGTGAGCAGGTACTGGTACTTGTTCACCTCCAGCTTCAGGCCGCAGAGGCTCTCCGAAGCTTCGGTGTGGATGTACTGCACGTGGGGCATCTTGGTGAAGCCTCGGTACATCTGCAGGCAGAGGGAAGGTCAGGACGGGCCCAGGGAGCAGGCGGGGGAGGGGCACGCTGTGGCTCTGATCCCCCACCCCGGCCCCTTGTATCAGCCAGACTAGTTTCTTCTGGGAGGAAACTCCTGTCAGGCCAAGTCACCTTTCGAGGAATCCATCAGACTGTTGGTGAGAAAATCTGTTGTCGTCTACACTAATTCTGTGTCACTGTTGCATTTTCCTGCTCATTCCTGCCTTGTCACCAGAACCCAGGAGGGGGCACAGAGACCCTCAGACAGACCAAGGCTGGTAGGAAAGCTATCAGCTGGGGCCAGGTGTCTCCGCGTGTTTTTATTTATCTGGCTTTTGGGTCATACCAGGGAGTACTCAGGGTTTATTCCTGGCTCTGCACTCAAGGATCACTTCTGGCAGTGCTTGGAGGACCATTTGGGATGCCAGGATCAAACCCAGGTTAGCAGCATGCAAGGCGAGTGCCCTCTCCACTGCGCTATCGCTCTAGCCCACATTTTCATCCTTCCCAGAGCATCGGGGTCTCCTAGCCCAAAGCACTGGAGATGGGATCCAGAATTCTTAAGATGCCCAACTGGACACTTTCATACTAGGTGTTTGAAAGTCATGGAGCTGAGCCCCAGGAAACTGTTGACGCTGTATCTGCGCACAGTCATCCTCCGCTGGAGACAGCTGCTCCCCAACCCCAGCTCAGAAACCATTTTTTGTTGTTGTCGCCACTGGGGAGGCAGAGGTGGTTGTCACTAGGGTCTGTGGCTAGAGACAGAGACACGGCCATTACCAGGGGGACAGCCCCACACCATCGCTGTGCCCCCAAACACCAGGAGCACCACGGTTGAGCGATCTATGAGTTGAACCCCCAAGAGGCACTTTATAGCCATGAAGCAGAGTCCCAGGTGGGTTATGTGTAAGAGCACGTGGCTTTTCCCCTTGAGTCTAGATGGGGCGTGCCCGGGGCGCTAAGGCTGGCCAATGCCCCTCATGGCTTCTGTGCCTTTGCTCGAATCTTGACTGAGGACTCCCAAGGCCCCACCCCTCCTTCTCAGTGAAAACCGTCTCTGGGCGTCTCCAGGGCTTCTGAGGACAGTTTCTGGCACGAGTTCGTCTTCGCTTCTGGCAATTAATAAAATGCCAGATGTCACCTCCCGGGGGCCTCATCGTTCAGTCTAATGGGTTGGTGTTTCTCTCTTCCAAGTGGCGACTCGCTGGCAAGTGGTGGCCCACGAGAACCTCAGGGTCAGACAGGGCCTGTTTCACCCACAGAGTGTGGGAGCCTGAGTCTTGCTGGGGGGGTGGGGCTGGCAGGGGGAGGGGCTGCTGCTCGCAGTGTGGGCGAGCATCAGAGCAGATGGATGAATTTACCAGCCTCCCTCCTTAACCCCTTCTCCCATGAGCCTAAACAGGTGCTCCAAAGAGTGAGTCTGCTTGGGGCGTCAGTTCTGCTCTGGGGAAACAGCTGCAGTGAATCGAATCATGAACTATAGTGGACAGGGACTGGGAGAGGGATCCCTGGGCACTGCCTGCTGCAAGGGCGACTTGGGAGCAGAACAGCCACCGGAATTGGGGGTGTGTTCAGTGTCTCCCGAAGCATTGCCACCTCACCCGAAGCCCATCACTTTGTGCTCCTCAGCTCTAGCCATTCTGGGGGCGGGAGCTATGTCGGAAGTCAGGGGAGGACGTGGGGAGAGATGCAACTCTAACTCGGCAGAAGAAACCAGACTAAAACACCAGCTCGCACCACCCCTCACCCCTTTCCGTCATCTTAACAAAGGGCAGAGCATCTGTGCCCAGGGATGGAGGTGGAATATGCTAATGAGAAGTCCTGGGGGTGGGGCATGTCAGCACTGGGCATGCTCAGAGGAAGGGCCCGTCTCTGAGTGCCGCCATGGCTTGAGGGCAGGGATCTCACTGCTGGCTGGCCTCTAGGCAATTCGGAGAGAACAGTTCCTGAGTTCCGGCTCTCAGAGCTCTGTCTTTAGGCTTGAGCAGAGAGGAATACAAGGTATTGACCAGCAGGGGCCAATAGCTGCCTGTGTCCCTCATTCTTCCCCAGACACAATTAATAGGGATAACGGAGAGCCACTGGTTCATCTGCCATCCCCGCCTGCTCAGCATGGATGGTGACTTGAACGGAAGGTTTTCTGGAGCCTCAAGCAAATGTTTCGAACCAGTATGTACCCAGGAACCTTCAGCTCCAGTCTGGGGAGCCGCCATCAGCCGGTTATTACCCGTGTGACACCTCTCTGCTTATGCCCTTATGTTCTCCACTCTAATGCCCCTACAATTGCCCAAGACCAGCTGGTCTGCGTCAGCATGGCTGAGCCGTCAGAGCTGAGTTTGAAGGGAGCTTTCTTTGACCGCGGCTGCCATGGCCTTCTTTCTTTGTCACCCTTCAGGTGACAGTGGGCAAACATGCTTCCCCTTTTAGGGGCCATTCTGAAAAGAACAAGAGGAAAATTCTAGCCACAACAAGTGGTAAATTCTATCCACAACACATGCACGTGTGTGTATGAGTGTGTGTGTGTGTGTGTGTGTGTGTGTGTGTGTGTGTGTGTGGACTGTGCCTCTGGAAAGTTCCAAGAACTTAGTTCCTATACAAAGTTCCAGTAAGTCATCTTCCCCAACAAAGATTTCCTTTTCACACCCTTGGAGAGCTGTAAGTCAGCTCAGCTGCCCCAAGGCAACCGACCAGCCCAGCTCACCTCTGTTCTGCAGGGTGGAAGGACAAGGACTGGGACACAGCCATAAGTCCAATCTGCCTGGCCATCCTTGGCCCAGACCATTCTAGAAAAATCGCAGGAAACCTCCAAGAGCCGAGCCGCTGTCACTCACCTTCATCTGTTTGATGGTGTAGACCATCGTGCCAAAGGGCCCTTCCTTCACCAGCTTCTTCCCCACCACTTTGGCCCGGATCACTGCAGAAAAAAGCAAGAGGGAAACGGGTCAGAAAGTCCAGATCTTGGGTTCTTCCAAATTTTCCTCTCCTCCAGGGCCTGTCCTGTCTTCCTCTGGGTAGGGCTGGTCCTCTGACCTGCCCTCAGGAAGACAGGACAGGCAAATTGCCCTACCTGCTGCACTCTCTCCAGCCCACAGGGCTGACCTTATTTATTTATTTAGTTAGCTTTTGATCTACACCCAGAGATGCTTGGGGTTTGCAGTCAGGAATCAGTGGTGGTGGGGATCAGGGGAGATCCTATGATGCCGGGGATCGAACCCAAGTTGGCTGCATGCAAGGCAAGTGCCTTCCCGCGGTCCTGGCTCTCTGGCCCAGAGGGCCGGCTTTAAGTAGCCCCCGTGTACCCTCTCCTCGCACAGAAGCTGGTCTGACTTTATTTAGTCCTAACAAGTCAGATGCAGACCCATTCCTGAAGTGGGATTCTTCTAGAAGCTTCTGCATACTGGCTGGTCCCATCCCTGACTTGGCCTGGAGGGGGACCCTTTTCCTCTGGAGCTAGATGAGGAGGAAGTCACGCCTGTCCCCGGGAGCTGCATGGGAATGGGTTTGGCCCTGACCTTGTGCTTTTTCACCCCAGTGTGACCCCAGCTCGGCTCCTCCGTGTCTGCACATCATAGGCCTCGATTGGCGCAGAATATGGTGCTCCAGAGCCACAATACACAAGCAGGTACAGAGGAGGGGGCCCAACCTCTGACAGCAAAGGCTGAGCTTAATCCAGTGGGCCAGCAGTGACCGGAAGTGGCATTTATGATACTGCAGAGTCCACATCCCACCCCCTCAGCTGGGCGGCCTGAGGGAAATTCCTAAACCTCTCTGTGCCTTTGTTTCCTCTTCTATAACACAGGAAGGTGGAGGGGAAACCCCAGGGTTGCTGTAGGCGAAGTGCAAGCACAGAACAGCGTGTGGCCTGGCCCATGTCACAGTCATTTGCTGTCGCCCACTGTGACCTGTGATTCCTGCCATGTATGTAAGCTGACATCTCTGCAAGCTAAGACCGAGGGGTGAGCAGAAAGACAACACACCCAGAGACTGGCCTTGCAGAATTTCAGGAGGCTGAGCACCTGGGAGACCAGGTGACCTTAGGCTGGAGCAGCCCCTTTATTTCAGGTGCCGAGTCCACCCCTCCACCTAGCCCCCAAATCAGACTAGCAAGAAAGACGGCCAAAAGTAGTGTCCATGGCGGTCTCCCATCCCAAGCCACTGACATTAAGGACCATCCTGCCCCCTACAGAGATCCGGGGAGTCCTCCAGAGCAGCCCGCGCCTTCTGTCTGGGCTACTCATTACTGGGTCTTGATGGCCCCAGCTGCACCCTGCTCTTTCATACTTTCCACGTGACTATCCGGCTGCCCCCTCGGCCTTCGCTGGCCCCAGAGCCACAGCAGACTGGATCCCAGGTCACCAGCAGTACAGGGGTTTCTGCAGAGTGGAGCTGCCCAGAGTGACCCCCTGCCATCCCGATGTGGCTCCGAGAGGCAGTGCTCCAGCGAGGCTGGGTGGGACCCCACCTTCTGTGAGAGTGCTGTCCACACCGCCCACCCCTCCTCAGCAGCGGGCCCTCCACAGGTGCCAAGTGGCTCAGGGTCCAGCACACTGCGTCGGGTGCTTGCTGGCCAGTGTGACGCAGAGAGTCACTTCCCATTCCCCCTCCAGTGTGGAGTCTAGAGGGAAGATGGAGCTAAAGTTCATGGCCCCAGGGCTGGTCTCCAAGGTCCCCGAACAGCAGGGGAAGAGGGGAGGGAGGTGAGGCCGAATCTTAGTCTCGAGCTCCTTATGCTCCTGAAAAGGGGCTTCTGGGCTTTCTGAGGCTGAAGGGAAGACCAAAAGGAAACAGGATTTTAACTTGAAAGTGTGCACAGAGGACTGGAGAGATAGTACAGTGGGGAAGGGGCTTGCCTGGCATGCAGCGGATTCCGCCACCACCTACAGTCCCTGAGCACCCCCAGGAGTGAGCCCTGAGCACAGCAGGTGTGGGCCAAAAGGGGAAGAAAGGGGTGCAGCAAGAAAGTGAGCAGGTCATAGAGCTTGTGCAGAGAGG
This sequence comes from Cryptotis parvus, assembly GCA_021461705.1. NCBI lineage: Eukaryota > Metazoa > Chordata > Mammalia > Eulipotyphla > Soricidae > Cryptotis > Cryptotis parvus. Next base: position 56,400 of record JAJIBD010021520.1, read on the forward strand.
CTCAGGATTCTGCCTGATAACATCACAGCCCGAGGAAGCAGCGTGAAGATGTATCTCAGATCTTCCTTTTTAAGCAAGGGGAAGTGTAGTTTCCCCATGAGAGGCTGCAGAGAAAGGGAAGCAAAGCACATTCCTGCCAGACAGGGAACTGGGTGCCGCTGCCTTCTCTCCCGGACCCCTGCAGAGCAGCAGGACTGCAAGAGCACAGGTTCGGAACCAACAGTTCCAGCAACAAGTGGGATTCAGCTTCCTGAGGAAGCTGCAGTGGCCCATCTGCTTCTTATCAGCAGAGCAGAGAGGGGACAGGACACCCGGAAGGGGGCGCAGCCTCTCACCAGCCCCTTCTGCCTCCCACCGGCTATCTCCAATCAAATCCAGACCTTCCTCCACCAGACGGAGGGGCTGGCTGTGCCCCCTGGCTGCGTTTGGAATCCAAGATCCCTGAACTGAATGAATGAATACCAAGCTCAGACGCTGCCTTCTGCCCATTTCAGCAACCTGTTGAGACAGAGGAGCTGAGCTAGTCTTCTAGTAGGTACTTCACACATACACACTCACTCACACCTGTACACACACACACTCACACACACATACATATACACATGCACATATGCACATATACACATACTCACATACACACAACACACACACACACACATACGGATAGCAAGACTCAGTGTGGAGCATTTCCGGTCGGGCCCGGGACCGAGCCTGTCTGACCCAGGAGGCCAAAGCAGATTCCTCGGCTGTCCCGGGGCCCCAGGGGTCAGCCATCCGCTCCTGCATGCATGACGCCGGCCAGTCTGTCTCTGGGAAGTGAGTAGAACACCTAGATGACAACACCTACCTTGAGGGCCCCCACTTGCTCTAGGGAAACCTGAGGTAGCTGTTTTCATCTCACCACTCAGGCAGAGATCAGACTTGAGGGAAACGACATCCCAGTGGGGGAAGTGGCTGAGGGGAAGGTTCCCCCCAAAGAGAGCCGTAAGACTCTTCCGGGGGCTGTATCCATGTGAAATTGTTCCTACTCTCCCGCACCTCCACTTGCATGTCAGTTCAGCGGGGGGTCCCTGGAGGAAGCCCCCAGCCCCATGATCACCACAGCCACCCTGCCCTACACACACACACACACACACACACACACACACACACACACACACACACACACACAGCAGAAGAATCTGCTGCCTCTTCCCTCTGCCTCACCAAAGCCCAGGGCAGCCCTGCCCTGCCCTGCCCTGCCCTGCCCTGCCCTGCCCTGCCCTGCCCTGCCCTGCCCTGTCCTGTTCTGCCCAGCCCTGTCCTGCCCTGCCTGCCCAGCCCTGCCCTGCCCTGTCCTGCCCTGTCCTGTCCTGCCCAGCCCTGCCCTGCCTTGCCCAGCCCTGCCCAGCCCTGCCCAGCCCTGCCCAGCCCTGCCCTGCCTTGCCCAGCCCTGCCCAGCCCTGCCCTGCCTTGCCCAGCCCTGCCCAGCCCTGCCCAGCCCTGCCCAGCCCTGCCCTGCCTTGCCCAGCCCTGCCCAGCCCTGCCCTGCCTTGCCCAGCCCTGCCCAGCCCTGCCCTGCCTTGCCCAGCCCTGCCCAGCCCTGCCCAGCCCTGCCCTGCCTTGCCCAGCCCTGCCTAGCCCTGCCCTGCCTTGCCCAGCCCTGCCCAGCCCTGCCCAGCCCTGCCCAGCCCTGCCCAGCCCTGTCCTGCCCCTGCCCTATCCTGCCCAGCTCTGCCCAGCCCTGCCCAGCATTATCCTGCCCTGCCCTTCCCTGCCCTGTCCTGCCCAGCCATTCCCAGCCCTGCCCAGCCCTGCCCTGTCCTGCCCAGCCCTGCCCAGCCCTGCCCAGCCCTGCCCTGTCCTGCCCAGCCCTGCCCAGCCCTGCCCTGTCCTGCCCAGCCCTGCCCATCCCTGCCTAGCCCTGCCCTGTCCTGCCCAGCTCTGCCCAGCCCTGCCCAGCCCTGCCCTGCCCTGCCCTGCCCTGTCCTGCCCTGCCCAGCCCTGGCCTGCCCTGTCCTGTCCTGCCCTGTCCTGCCCTGCCCTGCCCAGCCCTGGCCTGCCCTGTCCTGTCCTGCCCTGCCCTGCCCTGCCCTGTCCTGCCCTGTCCTCTGGCTGGCCAGCAGCGGGGGCCTATCCCTTGCTCTTATTCCTGTCCCTTTCAGAGTTTTTTCACCTCCGCACCACTGACAGCTCCCACGTTTTCCAGACTTCCAACCTAGAACTCCCACAGCTTCTAGCTGCTCGTCACAGTCTGGATCCATAATTACCCCAGAGTCTGAAAGAGCACCTCCAGGGGATCCCCCAAGACAACTGCTCTCGCCCTCACACACCCTCCCAGCCCCTTCCCCAGCTCAGATGTGGCGCTTGCCCCTCCCAGGCAGCTCCCAGCTTCCCTACTCTCCTCCATCTCCCCAGGAGATGCTGGCCCCTACTCGCTGCCCCGAGAGCCCCGGTAGAGCCCTTCCTGCCCCCTCTGCCCTGGCTGTCTTGTGGGTTCCGGCAGAGTGAGAGCCATGTTTGAAGGAGAACCCGGGGTCAGAGAGATAGTGGAGGGGTGTAAGTCACTCGCCTTGCAACAGGGTTCAATCTCCGGCACCCCATTGGGCCCCTCACACCCGCCAGGCGTGATCCCTGAGTGATCCCAGAGCAGCTCAGGGTCTGGCACAAAACCCATCAAAATTAAATTGATGAGAAGAAGCCCCTCCCCAGGGAAGCCCTGACAAACGCCCACTCCTCCTGCGCCTTCGAGAACCAGAAGGGCACGGGACACGTCTGCCCATCTGTTCAACACCCAGCATCCACCAACGCTGCTATCCCGAGGGTGCTGGAAGGGTCACAGGGACAGAGAGGCCCAGGAAAGGGCTGTAACTCCGAATGGTGGTCAAGGGAACAGAGGGACCTGCACCCCAGCTCAGCCCAAGGAGAAGAACCAAGGACCAGGAGGAGGGGGAGGCGGGCTGCAGGGGAGGGCAGTGTGGAGCTAGCTGGAGGTGACAGCGGATGTGGGTCAGAGTGCGGCCCAGAAGGGCCCCAGATTCCCTTTATCTAAATCCAGAGGAAGCAGAAGGCTGGCCTGGCCCCAGGGGAGCAGCAGGGGGAAGGCAGCTGGGGTGAAGCGCTGCACCCGGGGGGCCAGCCCACCTCCCACTTTCCCGGAAGACGGCCAAGAGAACTTGGGGGCTTCGGGACAGGGCAGTGAGAGTGCGCCGGGAGGGAGCCTCCCCAAATGGGCCCCTGCCTGCGTCCGCCGCCTCCCACCCTCTGTTCCCGTCCCTGGGCCAGGCCCTGTCAGTTTCAAAGGCCCTTTTGGTTGAAGTGGGAGCCAAGGGCAGGAGCAGGGACGCTTCTTCCCATCTGATAGGCTCAATCCTCCAGTTCAAAGCCGGTCCGCAAGAACTTTCCTTGAAGTAACAATATTAATCTTGGTTTTATTTAAGCAGGGCTTTTTGGCAAGAAATGAACCCGTGCAGCTAAAAATAACACCCCCACACCACACACACACACACATACTCACACACACACACTCACAGAAAAAAATCTGGAAAGTTGCAAATCATTCCAACCCAAGTTTCCATCTCAGGGAAAACTATTTAAGGCCAGAGGATATTAAACCTTTTCAGCTCAGAGGCCCGTCTCTCAGTGCCTGCCTGTGTTCGGGGCTTCCCCCGGGGCAAGGTTGGCCTGGAGGTGCCCTGTACCTACCAGGCTCCTGATGGTGGGTAAGAGGCGGCGAATGTGCCACTCTCGCTGCGTGCATGGGGACAGCACTGGTTTCTGCCAAGGCGCATCAGGAAGCAACCACCCCCTTCTCGCGTGAGCTGTGTATAAAATGAAAAGGGGAAGGAGGGAAACGCAGCCCCAGAAAAGGCCAAGTTGCCTGGAACTTTGAGATTACCCGGGAGAAAGCACAAACAAAACGTGGCGTCTCGCCTCCACTTGGTTTCATGCTTTCCATGGTGGTCCCAGAATAGGAAGCGCCGAAGGACAGAGCGAGTGTCCCTTGGGGCCGAGGCCTGGACCTGGGCAGGGCATTTCATGTGGAATTTTGTGTGTTCAAGGACAGCCTCCCCGTGGTCCCCCCTGGCTGCCCACCGCGCACCTGGGACAGGTGAAAAGGGCCAGGGCTGGTGGGGTCCGATTCGTGCCTGTCTGGGGAGCGGGAGAGGGGGGCTCCCACAGAGGCAGCTGCTGTTTCTGCTGGGTTTGCCCCAGGCCCCGACACACCAGCACCATAAAATCACGAGGCTTTTTCTCTGCAAAAGGCAGGCGCGGGGTCACACCCCCCCAGTTCAGCAAACAGGAAAGGTCCCCGGACCCCCCTTCTGAGTTCTCCTTATGTCACAGTCTCTATAGGATTCTTCAGAGTCGCTTAGCTAAGCCTGCACAGCTCTCCAGAGCTGGGGCCCCTCCCCCAAAGTCCTAGCAACCCCCTCCTACGTCCTCCAATCCTATGATGCGATGGGGGGGCGGGCAGGGGGGTTACTTCCTCCTCGGGCATCTGCCCAGGGTCTGACTTCCTGAGAGACCCACCCAGCATAAATGCCACCTCCTCCAGGAAGCCTTCAGCCTTCCCCGCCTTCTGCACGTCTGCCTTTCTTCCCGCGCACGACCACTTGGTGCTCACGAGCCTGACAGCAGGGTTGTGCCAGGGTCTCATCCAGGTGCCTGGATGTCGCGGGGTCGGGGGTGAGCAACAATGAATCAAGGCTTCAAGAGGGAAACAAAGGCAGGGCAGTTGAGGAAGATGAAGATGGGTTCATATTTAGGTTCTTGGACAGGGTAAAGGATCAGAGCCCAAATGGGCCCCAATCTTTAAAGACCAGGTTCACATGCCAAGGGGCAAAGCAGAGGATCCTGTTTTTGGGGGTGACCTGACATGTCCTGGCCAAAGGGGCAGTCCCCAAACTCCAAACAGGAGAAAGAACAAGGCTCAGCCTCTGAAACGAGATCAGTGGTGCCAAGACCAGAGGCATTGGACAGTGGGTGCTTGCCGCTCCCAGCTGACCAGGGGCTCAACCCCTGGCATCCCTTCTAGTTCTATAAGCACTGTCATGAGTGATCCCTGAGACAGAGCCAGGAGTAAGCTCTGAGGGCTGCTGGGTGTGGCCGAAACTCTCCCTGACCGAAGAAGACATCAGTGATTCTTTCCCTCGTCTTCCCTCCTTTATCCTGCTCCTCCTCATACTCTCCTCCTTGAACAAATCCATTCACTCATTCGCTGTGCACTGAATGTGTGTGACCCCACCTCAGGCTGATGCTGTGCTAGAGAGTGACCCAGTACCTCAGGCCTGTGCTGTCAGGAAGCGAGTCTCTACCTCAGACCTGTGCTATGTCGGGAAGCGAGTCTATACCTCAGACCTGTGCTATGTCGGGAAGAGAGTCTATACCTCAGACCTGTGCTATGTCGGGAAGAGAGTCTCTACCTCAGACCTGTGCCATGTCAGGGGAGCGTGTTTGTACCTCAGACCTGTGCCGTGTCGGGAGCGAGTCTATACCTCAGACCTGTGCAGTGTCAGGGAGCGAGTCTATACCTCAGACCTGTGCCATGTCAGGGAGCGTGTCTATACCTCAGACTTGTGCCGTGTCGGGAGCGAAGTCTATACCTCAGACCTGTGCCATGTCAGGGGCGTGTTTGTACCTCAGACCTGTGCCGTGTCAGGGGAGAGTCTATACCTCAGACCTGTGCCGTGTCAGGGAGAGAGTCTATACCTCAGACCTGTGCCGTGTCAGGGAGAGAGTTTATACCTCAGACCTGTGCCGTGTCAGGGAGAGAGTCTATACCTCAGACCTGTGCCATGTCAGGGAGCGAGTCTGTACCTCAGACCTGTGCCATGTCAGGGAGCGAGTCTATACCTCAGACCTGTGCCGTGTCAGGGAGCGAGTCTATACCTCAGACCTGTGCCGTGTCCGGGAGCGAGTCTGTACCTCAGACCTGTGCCGTGTCAGGGAGCGAGTCTGTACCTCAGACCTGTGCCGTGTCAGGAGCGTGTTTGTACCCTCAGACCTGTGCCGTGTCAGGGAGCGAGTCTATACCTCAGACCTGTGCCATGTCAGGGAGCGAGTCTGTACCTCAGACCTGTGCCGTGTCAGGGAGAGAGTCTATATCTCAGACCTGTGCCGTGTCAGGGAGCGAGTCTGTACCTCAGACCTGTGCCGTGTCAGGGAGCGTGTTTGTACCTCAGACCTGTGCCGTGTCAGGAGCGTGTTTGTTCCTCAGACCTGTGCCGTGTCAGGGAGCGAGTCTGTACCTCAGACCTGTGCCGTGTCAGGGAGCGTGTTTGTTCCTCAGACCTGTGTTGTGTGAGGGAGCGTGTTTGTACCTCAGACCTGTGCCGTGTCAGGGAGCGAGTCTGTACCTCAGACCTGTGCGTGTCAGGGAGCGTGTTTGTACCTCAGACCTGTGCTGTGTGAAGGAGCCAGCAGTCCGTCAGCAGGTGAACAAAGCCCAGTGCAAATTGCTTGGTAGACACCTCACAGCCCTAAGAGCCACAGGTGCCAGCTGCGGGGAGACCCGTGGGGACTCCACCTGGAGAAGGGAAGGCCCTCGGGAAGGGTGTGCAGGGGCTTGTAGACCTGAGAGCCTGCCCACTAGTGACTGGGGGTGCGGCAGCCCAGAAGGAGGGCGTCCAGCTTTGGGCTCACGAGAGCACCTGACCAACTCCTTCCTCAGCTGAGTTTCTGCTCAGAAGACAGTGATGAAGATTGATCAACTTTAACTCAAAGCATCTAGAAAGCTCTAGAAAACAGGCACAGGCCTGACCTCCCTCCTCTCACATCAGACCCTCTCACGGTGTCATGCCCAATCCATTTCTGGCCCTCAATATTAAGAGTCTCTGTCCCTACCCCTCCCTCACCCCAACTCTCAGCACCACCTCCCCCTTAACCTTTGATCCTGCTGTCTGTGTTGGGGTTGTGGACTGGCTCAGTGCTGCAGAACCTGGGGGTCCAGCCTCTAGAAAATTCTCTCCACAGGGGTTCTAGAAAATTCTCTCCACAGAGGTTCAGAGACTGCCCTGCTGACAGTCCTGCAGGCCCCAGCGGGTGCCCCAACGGGATGAGGGTGCTTGGAGCCCAGCCCCACCGAAGCCAGCAGCCTCCCCAGGGGCCCATGGGAAACTCGGAGCACACAAGAGGCAGCCAGAATAGCGGCCTGGTCTTCACCCAGAGCCCCTTTGAAGCGGGCCCAGAAAAGCACGGTGCCGGCGAGGCTCCTCAGCCCTCCCCGCCCCGCAGGTCGTCTTGTGAGACCGGAAGAGCTGGCAGCGTCTCAGCGGCGGCAGGATTCTGCCTTTCTGCCCATTGGGATTGTGTTCGCTGAGGAGAGCCAAGGCTCTCGGGAGTAAGACTCAGATCCGGACCCCTGTGGAGTCCAGGAGCCCTTGTTCCCTGCGTCTCTGCAGACAGACCTTGACACTGCCTTCCCCCTTATGCATAAGGACGACGGAGACCTGTAGGGGGCAGATAGTGGCGGCTCTGTGGCCAAGACTGCACAGAGGCCAAGAACCTCTGATGATCAACTTCCCTTTGGGTAGTTTTTCAAGGTCAAGGCTCCTCCTGCCCCTTTAACTGCCCAGACCCGTCAGGAGAGGCTCACAGGCCCCATGGAAGTGGGTGCTCCCTGGCCCTGCCCCTCACAACCATCAACCCCTATCCCCTCGCCCCCCCATCCCCAGCTCACAGCCCAACAGGGGCCAAGGTTGTGCCATGGGTACTCTGGCAGAGACAGCATCGTGGAGGAGCAAGGCCAGGTTATCGATCTTCCAGCCCCCAGAGAGATATTGGGGAGACTCGTGCTGAGGGAGCCGAGATCCAAGAGTGCTGAGGGGGTCATCCTCTGCCTACCAGAGTCGGAAGCCCCTGCCCGGTGCTGCCCCCTTTGGTCAGAGTGAGTCATGGCAGAATTCCTAAAGCCTATCTGGGCTTTAGAATTAATTCTGCACAATGTGTTACACAGTTTGACAGCGTAACGCAGAGATGGATCTGTGATAAAGAAGAACAGCCCAAAAAAAGGCTACCCACCCCTTGTAGGCTTAAATCTTTTGTTCATTCAGTAAAGGTTTCCTTGAATGGAGGCTGTATTCTAGGCACTCGGTTGGGTGCAAGGCAGACACACTCTTACAAAGCACGTATTGGAGCCTCAAAGCAAACTTGTAAGATAGACAACACTATCTTGAGCAGACAATGGAAACAGGGCCTGGGGCCGATAAGAGACGTGTCAGGGGGGCAGAGCCGCGCGTTCCTGGCAGCAAAGCTCACCTTGGCCTTTGCTATTTCCCTTTGAACAAATCTGAGGCCATGGGCCGACATGGCTGCTGCATTGGAAATGCAGAGAAAGGGAAGTGTATTATCAGAGAAGTGTTCACCGAAGCCAAGGGAGGCCAATTCCTCAAAACCGTCAAGTCCAGTCAGTGGCCCAAAGACCCGTGAACCTCTGACCCAAGGAGAGAGGCAGAGAACACACACGCCAGGTTTGCCCATACCCTGCTTGAGTGACCTGGTCCTCTGCAGGATCTTGGGCCTCTGCGCGTGCTCTCCCACTGCCCGGCCTCACTCCTGCTCCCCTGTATGACTCCTAGAACCCTTCGTCAGAGGCGGCCTCTCCTGACCACATCAGACCAGCGCAGGCTTCCTCTTATGCGGCCCCATAGCCCCAGCCTTAGGAGTCTGTGTGGGTGCACCGCTGAAGTTTCACCCCAGCCACATCCCCTTCCCTCTAACACACGCACAAAACCCTGTTGGCATCAAGCCCTGAGCTGCTCACGTTCTGTCTCCAGCCCCCAGCGTGCCTGGAACAAGGCCTTTGCTTACCCACTTACCCCCGTAAGTGGGTATCTTGTGAAAGGAGAGGCCTCTTCCATCAGGCCCTGCCTGCCTGTGGACTGTGGCCACTCTCTGGCCTCTCCAGCATCCTGTCCATCTTCCTCTACCTCACCACTGTTTCACCCACCCTGTCTGGCTGCAACTCCCAAAACCAGTTCCACTGCCCTGAGTTGAAGAACAGTAGGTTCCAATTTTTGTTTGCTTTGGGTTTGGGGACTATATCTGGTAGTATACGCAGAGGGATTGTGCCTAGGTGTGCTCAGAGAATCGTATTCAGTGCCGGGATCGACCATGTGCAAGGCAAAGCACCTTATCCCGGTAGCATCATCACTGCAGCCCTGGGTTGGGTTGGGATCATGGGAAGAAAGGGGAGATTCCAGCAGTGGGGACCGCACTTGCACAAGCAGAGTATGGGAGCAGGCTGGTGTGCCCAGGTCACAGGGCGAAGGGACCTGAAGGTCCAGGCTGGAAAGCAGCTCAGGTGACCCAAACAAATGCCACCTCTCTTTCGAGACAGGCGCTGGCATGGATTTGTCACGACTGCCCCACATGGCTCTGCAGACATGGACACCGTCTCTGCTCAGCGCCGCACACCCCCACTCGCTCCTGGCCGGCTCCCCTGCTGCTGGCCAACGCGGGCATGCGGGAGCCTGGAGCACAGACTTTAGACCTCAGCCCTCCAACAGGGCACTCCATTTCCTCGTCCCGAATAAAGGGGATATCATGTTTAGAGAAGGGGTAACCGTAAGGATGGAATCGCCTGGCACTGGGCAAACAGTCGCACCGGTGTCCCGGCTTCTTCCCTCCAGCAGTCCGTGAGTCAACAGGAAGTGCTGGGGACTCGGTGATACCCTGATGGCAGCCTGGGGCCATTTCCAGCCTGATGCAGAGAAGAGCCTCTATCCTGCAGAAATGCAGGAGTGGATCAGGCTGTGCTGGCTGGTCCCTTGGACCACAGTTTGCAGGGAGGGTGGCCGCAGGCACTAGCTGAGCTGACCACAGCGTGCCCTGAGCATGTGGGTCAAGCAGGTACGGCCTCGCCAACAAGCTGAGAGCCCCGCAGCACTGCCTTGCTGTGCCCCCACAGAGCCACTGCATGCGACTCCCTCTTCCTCTCTCCGTGCACTGAAGAGGGCTCAGCCACTGCATGCGACTCCCTCTTCCTCTCTCCGTGCACTGCAGAGGGCTCAGCCACTGCATGCGACTCCCTCTTCCTCTCTCCGTGCACTGCAGAGGGCTCAGCCACTGCATCGACTCCCTCTTCCTCTCTCCGTGCACTGCAGAGGGCTCCAGCCACTGCATGCAGCTCCTTCTTCCTCTCTCCGTGCACTGCAGAGGGCTCAGACACTGCATGCAACTCCCTCTTCCTCTCTCCGTGCACTGCAGAGGGCTCAGCCACTGCATGCGACCTCCCTCTTCCTCTCTCCCCTGCACTGAAGAGGGCTCAGCCACTGCATGCGACTCCCTCTTCCTCTCTCCCTGCACTGAAGAGGGCTCAGCCACTGCATGCGACTCCCTCTTCCTCTCTCCGTGCACTGAAGAGTCATCCTAAAGGTGGGCTCACAGTCCTCAGAAGCGCACCCCCAACCCTGCAGTGCCAGCACTTTTGGAGAAGCAGAATGAAGAGCATTTAGCCAGACGTGGCCAAATCAGGAGGGTGGTGGTGGTGGTGGCATGGGCAGTACCCCCTCCCCGCTTCCCTCCTGGTACTGGGGTCACTGACCACGATGGCGTCAGTCACTGAAATAGGGACGGTTGTCTCACGAGCACCTCTTGTGCACGGTCAGGACTAAGTGCTTTTTCCCGGTTATCCCGACCAAACCCCACAGGACCCAGTAAACTGTGACCTGGGAGAAACTGAGACGGGAGACTGAGTGACTCTGCAGGGGAGGAGGTTGAGCATGTGGACAGCACATGTCACGCCCCACGCTGGGGCTGGCACCATGGCCAGTCCATCACTGAGTGCCTGTGGATTTCTCCTCTAGCCCCATCTCCGGGCTAACCTGCAAGTGTGCAAACATCTGATCTGTCAGCCTGCTCCATGCTGAGCCCTTTTAATGGTATCAGACTCCTATTACACCTCCACTGGGGCCTTCACCCAAGTGGTTGGCATCTTAGGCTTACGTCAGACAAGATGTTTAAAGGATTCGCTCAGGTCCCATAGGTCATCTCCATAAGAAATCTTCTGGGGTGGGGTCCTAGGCGGCGGTGCTCAGGGCTTACTTCCAGCTCTGCATTCAGAGATCCCACCTGGTGGGGCTCAGAGTCTATATGTAGGGATTGAACCCAGGCCAGGTACATGAAAGGCAGGCTCCCCACCCATCGTGCTATCTCTCCAGCCCCCAAGTCTATTTGTAGATGCTCAGAATGATATAGTCAAAGTCCCCTCACTTGCTCCAGTTCTCTAACGATGTTGGGGTGGGTGGGCAAGCAAACCCCCAAGTGTTTCCGATCAGTGTGCATAGAGAGACTCACCCTTTTGGTGTTCCTCAAAGTGGGTGATGCCTGCACAGGGCACTTGAACCATGAGTGGGGAGGTGGGCCATAGCCTTGGGTGTGCCTGGGGAATCTGTCTGTTCACTTAAAATGGGGAGATTTAGGGGTGAGGGTACTGAGTGCTTTTTTTTCTGAAAAGAGGGTGGTTGGCCCAATAAGTTTGGGCACCCCTACTCAGGATACATTACTACTGGCGATGCCATCATGACATCGCTGTCTCCTAAAGACCCGCGGTACGTCCAAAACACTACTTTTGAGGGGGTCAGGGGCTGCTCCCAAGCAGTGCTCTGAAAGTCCAGCCCTCTAGCGATCCTCATTGACGCACTGCGTGCGGAACAACAGGGGAGGAGAGTGTTATATAGAAATCTTATGCTGCTCAGCCTTTGCCAGCTGGGGCCCCCTTCTGACCTGTTCCCTTCCCGTGGCCCTCTGCCCTACCATCTGGCCCCTCGGTCCCATGCCACGGGCCCTCATTTACATGATTTTCACCTTCAGCTCTTAGAATCTCTTGGCCCTCAGTGGAGAAACGCCAGTGCAGAAAGTATTGAGATTCATTTTTTTGCTTTTTTGGGTCACACCTGGCAATGCTCAGGGGTTACTTCTGGCTCTGCACTCAGAAATTACTCTTGGTGGTGCTCGGGGGACCATATGGGATGCTGGGAATTGAACCAGGTCGGCTGCGTGCAAGGCAAACGCCCTACCCGCTGTGCTATCGCTCCGGCCCCAGTATTGAGATTCTAACCACCCGGCCAGGAGCCGGTTCTTCTCTCTTCTTTCTGCTGAGTTGACAAAGCACTTCCCTCTTGGTAAAACTGTCCCTATAACCGGCAGGGCTGGGGTCCCTCGCCATCACCTTCTCAAGATTCAGGCGCTTCTCCAGGTTGCTACTCTCCCTTCACCAAAACGTGGCAGGGAAACGCGTTTCTGAAGTGGTGAGCAACCTACACACCCGATGAGGGGGTCACTCAGGAGGGCTCAGCTGACCCCTGCGCACCTAATGAGGTCACTCAGAGCGCTTAGCTGACCCGCCACCTGTGGAAGGCACCAAGCTGTCCGGGTGATTTGCCCCATCTGGCTGGCCGGGACTGACCCATTTCCTGTACGCACCATCCTCCTTGCTCCTTCTTGCAGTAGCATCCTACTTTCTAGGCTGACAGTGCAGCCATGAGAGTCTACTTCCACACATTCTGCACATTTGGGGCTAGTATGGAGTGGTTAAAGTACATGGTGGGTGTCCAGAACACTGACAGCGGGAGGGCTGGGACGGAGCTCCAGGGCGGTCCTGACACTCTGAGCCAGGCATGGTCTATGCTCTGCGGGGCCCCACATCTCCCTGTGAAAGAGCGAGGCCACGGCTCCTGCCTGGACTGTCCATGGTCCATTCCTGCACCGCGATTCAGGGGCTCTGTGCTCTCATGCCTCCCGTGCACCACACGGGGCTACCCTACACCCCACCGCCCCACCCCGCAGCAGGAGGACTTGGCTTCAGGTCGCTCAGACAGGGTCCCAGTGGCTGTGTCGGTTCTCCAGCCGACTTGGAGAACGTGCTTCCACTCAGTCCCATTTTCCCGAGAGTCGACTGTTATGTGGTGGGGGGGGGGGGGGCACCTCCCCCATCCTCCCGGTAAAGCCATTTCAAGTGCTCCCTGGGCCCAGAAACAGCTGTTCTGTGTGAACAGGGGGCTGGGGTCAGGGGCTCCCAAGCAAAGCTCAGAGTATCGTATCTGGGGGTCACCCCAACAGTGGCTGGGGTTCGGTGCCAGGGTTTGAGGGTGTCTGGCTGCTCAGGCCTGTGGAGCTGAGACCACGGGGGCCACCGGAGGTGCTCAGGGGACCTGTGGCGCTGGCGATGGACTCAGTTAGATGCATGCAAGGTGCATACCTCAGACCCTGTACCCTCTCCCCAGCCCCCAGAGTTCTTGACTGTTCCTCCCCCCCTCCAGCCCGAGTCCCGCAAGGACCCGCTTCCTGCCTCAGGCTCAGGGCCCAGCTGCCAACTGGCTTCCACCTCAGCCCACTTGAACTCAGCCAAGCCACAGCCCAGTCCCAGAAGTTTGTATTTTTTTGGAAGCAGGAAAAAGAGTATTTTCACTTTCATCTTCTTCCCCAGTACTGCCATGCCCAGGACGGTGGAGGGGGAGTTTTGAGATTTGGGGGGTTGTTGGTTTGCTTGTTTATTTATTTTTATGTTTTTCAATTTTCTAAGGCCAAACAAAAACAAGCCCTGCTACAGGCCAGGCAGCAGGTCACGATGTTTTGGGTGGGACTTTGCTACGTGCCCGCAAGGAGCGTCAGAAAGATCGGCAGGAAACACCTTGCAGAACCCACTGGGAGAGCAGAGGCAGCCAAGAGGGGGTGGGGGGGGCGGATGTCCTCAGGGTCCCCAATTGCAGGCTGGGCTGGGCTACAGGAAACAGCGGTGAGATCCTGAGCTCCAGGCTCTCCCTCCAGGGGGGCAAAACCACAGCTGGTGGTGGGTTAGGGCATCTTGCTGAGCCCTGCAGGGGCCCCAAGCACCTGCGCATGGTCTGTGCTGAGCAGCACCCCCCCCACAGACACACACAGACACACACACACACACACACACACACACAAGGGTCCACATCTGCAAGCCCATTCTCCATGGAGAAGGAGGGCAGACGGCACTGGGCAAGCTGGGCTGGGCAGAGCCGCTTGGCTCTTAGCTCCAGTCTGCCGGTGTGGGTGCAGGAGAAGCCGCAAACCATCCTGGCCCCAGCCCTGGAGATGCCCCAGAGAGGCCAGAGAGCACGAGGAAAGAGCAGGGGAAATCCCAGGGAGAGAACGGGGAAAAGCGAGGCCCTGATCGGGCTCCATCCCGACGAGGCTCCCCTAGACCCGGCTCCTGCTCCCTGGTCCCACCCAGGCTCTGGCGATTTTAGGCCACAGGGACTGGCGGAAGCGCACTGGGGTCAGCCCCCATGCACCCGTCACCCTGCAGCTGTGCCAGAGGCCGGCAGGAGAGAAGGTCTCTGCCAGAAATACGAATGCCATGGCGGCCTCAGTCATCTCTGCCCTGGGGAGGGGTGGCGGGAGTGCAGACCCACCCAAAGTGGTCTGTGGGGGTGTCTGGGTGAGCCCCCAAACCCTTGGGGGAGAAGGCGTGGGTGTGGGAAGCCAGCCCAGAGGAGCCCAGGGAGGCCTGAGAACCATGCGTTTGGCAGGGCCGCGGACCTGGCACTGCTCTGGCCGGAGGCGGGGACAGCCACAGGCAGTGTCCGGCCGGGAGGCCATGAGGCCTCAGTAGAGACGGCAGATACAGCCCAAACTGGGCTCCGATGGCAGTCGGGCTTTTCTCCACGAACGCTGATGAGGGCCACGGGCCCCAGGTGGCGGCGACAGGGCGGGTGGAGCCCCTGCAACCAGCCAGCCAGCGAGGACCTTGAGGTGCCCCTCAGCCTCTGCTATCATCAGATGCCAACCGGGAAGCCGCCAGGCCGAGCAGACACGTTTCCTTGCTCCATCCGCCGGGTGGTAACAATTGCGCGTATTCTTTCAGCGAGTCTTTGAACCGGTAGGCCGGTCAAGAAAGGAAGGTTCAGATCAAAGCAGGCCCTGGTTTTCATTCCCAGGACAACTCCTGCCTCTCCGCTTGAGATGAAGTCAGTGGTGGAGGGGGGGGAGGTGGGGAGCAGGTGGGGATGTACTGAGAATGGCTGAGCTGAATTTAGCACTTCCTATTCAGCCCCTGCCCCGCTTTTCCAGTGGGACCCCCACCCCCACGACTGGCGGGTGAAAATGGTGCCGGTTTCGGCTGGTTCCTTGGGTCAAGTCCAAGTCCCTGGGGAGCAAGCGTCCCTCAGTGCTGCGGCTGGCAGGAAGGACCGAGTTATAGGAAACCTCATGTTCAGTCTCTCCCTTCTCAAGAACGGAAACATGTGCCTCTGCCTAGGAGACTGTCTCCTTGCAACTTGGCCGCTGGGGTCTTCACTGTCAGTCCCAACTGCTGCCTCCCAACCCGAGGGGAATCGGCTAGTGTCCTGTTGAGCTAATAGCATGGACAGAGGACACACGTGCATGTGCATGAGCAAATGCTTACAGGTGAGCCAAGCTGTCCAAACGTGCATATGTCCATGCGTGGCTCTCCATCCCAGGCACAGCTCTGCGCATGTACAGCCCTGAGACAAGCATCAACACGCCGAGGTGTGAGTGCCGGGACCACCAATTCACGGGCTGCCTTGGGCAAGCCACTTCCTGTCTCTGAATTCATTTCCTCACAGGGGAAGTGAAAGAAGCTGAATAAAGAGCATGAGAGTCCGTGAGTCCCCTGGGTCCTGCCTCGGAGACTCCAGAGCTCAGCCTGACGACAGGCCAGGAGGGGCAGCGTTTGTCCGTCCTAGTGCCCACACCCTTGGCCAGAGGCATGGCGCACGCAGCTGTGCCGACAGAGGGCAGGAGCTGCCATTGCACTGCGGCTCTGCGCCCTGCTCGAGCACAGCAGCAGGAAAGAATGTGGCCCGAGAGGCTGTCTGCCGCTGAGTGGCCCGAGAGAACTTTCCTTCTTAAGTGTGACCCACTCCAGACTGGAGCGTGGGAGCTAGGTGGGAGCCCAGCCTGGCCACTTATCGGCTGGGTAAACTGGGGCGAGACACTTCTGTCTGAGCCTGCATTTCCGCCCTGCAGTGAAGGATGTTGCTTAAGGCCATGAACACATAGCAGAATCTCGAAGTACGTTCTAAGCAGGAATCGGGACAAATGAGGCTCACTGCAGGCTCTCTCCTCACTGCAGGCTCCAGTAATGATGGACAGACAGAGCAATCAACAGCACACCCAAGAGGGCGGCAGTGTTAAGAGAGCAGGCCGAGAAGGAGCTCCTGGAAGATGACCTTTAATTTGCCACCTTCATTGATGAGAAGAGTCTGGGAAAGGGGGAAAGGGCTGGGGGAGAGAGCCCAGGGGTCGATGCTTGCCTTGCCCCTCAACTGACCCAGTTTGATCCTCAGCTTCACATAGGAACCACTGAGCACCACCAGCAGTGATCCCTGCTCATTATTGGGTGTGGCCACCCTGACATCCCTGAAAATAAAGTAATATCTAAGGACAAAATTTTAGGGAAAAGGGACAGCAGATTCAAGGCCAGGAGACAGAGGCATGTGCAGCACATTTGAGGCACAATAAAATATGAACATGGCCTCAGCAAGGCCAGAGGAGACAGAGATGAGACCCCATAAAAGTCTGCCAAGGGGCCAGAGCGATAGTACAGCAGGTAGGGCATTTGGCTTGCATTCGGCTGACCAGGGTTCGATCTCAGGCGTCCCCTATTACTCCCTAAGCACCACCAGGAGTAACTGCTGAGTGCAGAGCCAGGAGTAACCCTTGAGCATCTCCATGTGTGACCCATAAAAGAAAAAAATATCTGTCAAATGTGTAAGGGCAGAAGAAGGCCAGGAAGGCTTTTAGGAAGCATTGCCAAGATCCAGGAAGCATTTTAAAAGGATCACAGTTGGGGGGCGACGGAGGGGAAGCTGGTAGAAGGGGGCTGGAGCAAAAGCCGAGAACTGAACCTCATCTCCATCCTCATCTTCCTCACCCTGCCCACCACCAGGGTTCCTGGCCAGGTTCCCGGGAGCGTCATGCTGACGTAGGAAAGCCCAGAGGTCCCAGAGAGGGCGTGTCACCACACATGCTTTAAAATCCACTTTGCAAGTAGGAGCTTGCGGGTCCTGGCAGTGGCCGCTTGGAACAGCGCTCCTGTATGGATTTCAAGGAAACGGGGTCGGGCAGCAGGTTCTACCCTGCCTGAGCCATGCAGCTGTCCAGGCCCCAGTGGAGTCACATATTTAAGCTGGGAGCTGTGCCCTGGGCCCCGCCTGGCATCTCTCCGCTTCCAGAGCTGGACAGGCTCAACTAACACCCAGCGATGCAGAGAAGTCAACCCGGCAAGGCTGATTCCCTCACCGGACTCCTGGCCGCCGCTGCCTGAGTTTCTCCTGCAAGCTCGTCTTCTCCTCTGCAGCAGAGCAGGAGAGCAGGGACAGAGATGTGCGGTTCAAATCGTGCCTCTGCCCCTAAGTTTTGCTTGAGCAACTTTTGAAAAAGGGCAGTGCCAGTGGCCTGTCAGGCCCGCCACAGGGACATAGGGGACAGTGGGCAGAGCCCACACTCACAGCTTCCTGCAGGTGACAGGCTCTGGGCAGAGAGGGAGCAGGGGAGGGGCAGAAGGTGCTCCCAGGAGCTTAGGACATGTTTGTGGCATCTCAGACTTGTTGGTCGGATTCCTGCTACAATAGAAAATGAGCTCGAATGTGCAGAAGATCGAAAAGAGAATCACCAACACAGTTCAGTTGAAAGAGCGTGGGCACCGTAGGGGTGGCCTGGAGTCCTCAGACATCTGTGGGAGATGGGGCTGGGGCGGGGGTAGGGGAGTCCTGAGGGGCCCAGCACCAGGTAATCATCAGGTTCCAGCCCTGAACTGTTGGCCCGGTTGGCTGAGTATCACCTTGTGTGGCCCCCTGGGGCTCCTGAGAACTGTTTGAGAAGCCCCCCCAATAAATTAAATGATAACTGATCAACCCGCCCCCAACTGCCCAGCACTGAGCTGTAGCAGGGACCCCCGAGTTCTCTAAACTCTCACTACCCACCTAAAAGTAAAATTTGCATCTCGGCTCCCTTCCAGACCTGCTCCTGCGCTCAGAGACGGGGTGCTATGGCTCTGGGCCGCACCCCGGACACACACACCCATAGAGTCAGGCACAACAGCCTCCCCGGGGAAACCATTTCTTCCCCTTGGAATAGTTTGTACAAATTCTGCCTTATCTCTTTGAAGGACCATGTTATCTTTAGCAGCTTTGTTATACAAGTTTGTCAGACATTTGTGTAAATATCCGTATGTGTGTGTGTATTATCTTCACACACTTATTGGCACACTTACCCAATTAGGAACTAGATGCTTCCCACCCCTGTTTGGAATATCCTTTTAACAGTCATTGTCTCTACTCTGCCATTCCACTTCGAAGCCAGCTGCCATGTATTCACCTGAATCTCCCCTGACAGGGCTAAGGAGGGGAGGTGCCGGGAAGGGGGCTCAAGACCTCCCCTCCCCCATCCTGTCTCAACCATCGGGCCTGGCGGAATGGCTTCAGCCCAGCCTGTCCCCAGCGCTGCCTCGCTGGGCCCAGCCTGCTATTCCCAGCTTTTTAAAGGTCTGAGGTAACCTCCGGGACAGGCCGAGACAGGAGTCCGAGCCTTTATGCCGTCATGTCTCGGTGGAGGCCACGTCCCCAAACCAGGTCCCCACCTGCCTGGGGACCCCGGCACCAGGTCCTGAAGGCCAGGAATGAACCCACAGGGTTTTCCCTGACGCAGCCTCGCCGCCCGACTCAGTGCCCTCTGCCACGTCCATCTGGGTGTGTCCCTCCACCACGTCCATCTGGGTGTGTGCAGGCATGCCACAGGACAGCGTAAACCTGGTGATTCTTCCAAAAGTGTGTGTGATTTTGAAACTGAATCACGCAATGGTAGAGCACGTTACAGGCATAGAGACGCACATCTTCCATGAACACAGAGCACAGGAGTGGCCTATGCCGCTGGTGACTTTTCCATTTTGCCTTTGACTCCCGAAACAGCCCAGCAGGCTCCATCTAAGGCTGTTCTACCGGGAAAGAGGAATCTCTTCCCAAACAGCCTGCAGACTCCATCTAAGGCTGTTCTACCGGGAAAGAGGAATCTCTTCCCATGCCGGGGAAGGAACTGGCTCAGAGGAGGGACAGGGTGAGCGAGAGAGGATGGGGGGTGGGGGGACGGAAGGGTCAGCACTGACTGGGCGCTTCTCAGGTGCGGATCTCCCCCAGGGTATTCTAAGGGAACCCAGGTGGGAAATTGCACCAGTGGGAACGACAGCATGAGATTAGGGGGTACACCAGTAGGGCGGGGTTGGGACTACTGGAAGGAAACCAGGTCAGAGTGGCCGTGGTTGGAAAAAGACTGAGAAACTGCCCTAGAGGAAAGGGAGACTTCTCGGACTCTGTTTTGGAGGAGGTGGAGGCACATCCTGGGCTCAGGGATCCAGGCCTGGCAGGGCCGTGCAGTGCCGGGGGATTGAACAGGGGTCGTCTGTATGCAATGCCGGCGCCTAACCCACTGTCCGATATTCCTGCCTTCTCGGACTTTCTAAGCAGTCTGTCCCAAGGCACCACCCTGTGACCTTTATCTCCACCCCACCCCTAGTGGCACGGGCTAGGGACAGGGGCTGGGGATGGACACCTGTTTCTTAGGGGGGTCTGAGTGAGAGCAGAGCCCAGAGTCTCCTCCGGTCTCACCAGTCTGCAGGCCTAGAGCCCAGCGCTCCCGCAGGGTCCAGCTTTCTCTCGCGGACACCTCACCTTCTCTCTGACGGCCATTCCTGCCGGTGGCCGCCTAGCCCGGACAGCCAATCCCTGCTCCACCATCCTGGAGTCAAAGGTGAGTGCCCGGGAAGGGTGCGGGCTACTCTCTGCTTCCCACGAAACCCAGGGGATCCGCTGAACCCTGGCTTTCCCACCATTGTTCTTTTATCTGATTAGAAAATAATGTACCCAATTATAAAATTTCATTTTCTAGAAAACACTAATCAAAAATAAAATCACCCCAAATCCCAATGATTCGTGCTTATAGTTTGGTGTTTAGACCGTAAAAGCTTCCTTTAGGCATATTTAAATATAGGTATACATTATGTAATACACACACAAACACACATATATTACTGGCTTTTGTTACTCCAAAGTGAGTTCTGGGGTGAGAGCGAAAAGGGCTGAGCACATGCTCTGCAGGTGGGTGGCAAAGTTCAATCCCCAGCACCACAGGATCCTTGGGGTACAGGATCAGCGGCTCAGCACTGAGTGAGGTGTAGCCCCTGAGCACCAAACTGGTGTGGCCATAAACCAAATCAAAGTGCATTAGGGGATAAGGGATGTAGCTCAGTGTAGAACACTTGCCTTGTATGTGTGAGGCCCTGCTTTCAACCCCCTGCAACACACACACACACACACACACACATCATGCTTTATGGGAATAACTCCACATCTTTGTAGAGAGAAGCTTCCTGAGCCTTCTGGGCTATCCTGGGCCTTGGCTGACTGAACGAACATTCCGTGTTCAGCAATCTCTGTGCTCAACACGCAGATGCATTCCTTTGTGTGTGTGTTTGTGTGTCTGTGTGTGTGATGCTCCACTCCTTTGTGTGTGACACTCAACTCCTTGTGTGTGTGAGACGCTCCACTCCTTTGTGTGTGTGTGTGTGTGTGTGAGACGCTCCACTCCTTGTATGTGTGTGACGCTCCACTCCTTGTGTGTGTGTGTGTGTGTGACGCTCCACTCCTTTGTGTGTGAGAGACGCTCCACTCCTATGGACGCCATGTCCGGATGAGCGTGCTAAGGATATGTATTTAGCGTGGTCCTGGGTCTCCAGCCGAAAGGCCCAGCAGGGAGGCCCCTGCTTGCTGTCCCCAGCCTGTGAGGATGAAGACAGACTTGGTGAAGATGGAAAAGCAGGTGTTGCTATTCTTGAGCCACACGTGGCAATGCTCAGGGCTTACTCCTAGCTCTGTGCTCAGGGCTCTTGGCAGGCAAAGGGGACCATTTGGGATGCCAGTGATTGAACCTGGGTTGGCCACATACAAGGCAAACGCCTTACCGCTGTGCTGTAGCTCCAGCCACAATCTTTAATCTCTGAACCAGCCTTAGGCAGAAGCGGATAGACCTCAGCCCTTCCTCCCAGCCCAAGTCCACGATCTTCCTTCCGTCTGCCCCTTCCCTCCATGTTCAGAGTTCCACCTGTGCCCCCTCCTTCTGGGGACTCAGTTTTCTTGGCCTGACTGGTGTGTGTGTGTAACGCAGTCACACAACCGGTGAGCAGGAGAGACTGTGGCATCCAGAGCAACTGTGAAAGGCCACCTGTACCCACCCTAGCCCTCCCAGCCCTGCCTGGCAAAGGGCATCTGCTCCCATGTGTGGAGGAGAAACCCCAGGTTCAGAACCACACGCTGCCTACACTGGTTCTATGAGTGCCAAAGTACTAGCTCCAGCCTCCTCGCTCCAGTCTCCTGGCTCCTGGCTCCTGGCTCCAGTCTCCTGGCTCCTGGCTCCAGTCTCCTCGCTCCTGGCTCCTGGCTCCTGGCTTCTTGCTCCAGTCTCCTCGCTCCTGGCTCCTCGCTCCAGTCTCCTTGCTTCCCCAGCTCATTGTCACCCTCCCCCCCACACACACACTCTCACCAGCCCTGCAGACTATTCACGCCCAGCATGTTCCAGAATGAGGCTGATGAACCTGGTCAGGGGCGGGTCAGAGAGCTGGAGGCCCAGGAACATGTGTCTCCCTAACCAACAACTGCCACCATCAAAGTCAGCAGCTGGAGGGTTCATTAGCAACGTCTGCAGGCCAGCCCGGCCTATCGAACCTACAGTCCCAGGAGCCAGGCCCCTGTAGTCAAGGGTCACAGAGAGAGCAGTGTGGGTTCCCTGTACCCCACTACATGGGAGAGGTGAGGGCAGGAGAGGTGAGGGGCAGGAGAGGTGAGGTGGGGGAGGGTGAGGTAGGAGAGGTGAGATGGGAGAGGAGAGGGGGAGAGGTGAGGGGAGAGGTGAGGAGAGAGAGTGAGGTGGGAAAGGTGATGCAAGGGAGGTGATGGGGAGAGGTGAGAGAGAGGTGAGGGGGAGAATGAGGTAGGAGAGGTGAGGTGGGGAGAGGTGAGATGGAGAGTGAGGTGGGAGAGGTGATGTAGGGGGAGGTGATGGGGAGAGGTGAGAGAGAGGTGAGAGCACCCCACCCCCATGCATCTTTCTGCCCTCAGCGCCTTCCCGCTGTCCCACACACTGTATTCTGGGCCCTTTCTCCGCACGGGACACCAGGTGGCGGCCGGCCTGCTCGGGTCTCAGCAAGGAAGGAAGGGCTGGAGAACCAGCCTTGGGCGAGTTTGGCCTCCTGCAGGGGTCAGGCTGGGCCTGGGAAGGCAGCCCAGCCTGTGCGTATCCTGAGATGCCTCCTGAAGCCTCTCTCCGCCCCTGGCCCGGGGCTTCCCAGCCAGCCCCAGCCCAGGGGACGCCCAGCCTCCCAGACCAACACAGCCTCGTCTGCCCTTACATCCCCTTTCACTCCCAAGTGGGGAAATAAAAATGAAAGGAAACAAAATTCTCCCGCACCCTGTGACGCCCAGGCCAAGTGGAAGACGCCACCGTATCCAGCCCTTTGCTCGGGCTCACCTAGACGTGCACCCAGAGGCCTGCAGGGTTATTTATAGCCATGTCAGAGGAGAAGGAGGCAGGAAATAGGAAATTAGGAAGGAGGGGGGCCGGGGGCAGCAGCAGGGCCCAAGTGACCCCACTGACTTGGAATCCTTGCCTGGCAGCGTCAGCACCCCGGGAAGGAGCGGCTGCCCAGCCCACATGCGGCCGGCCCGGCGCCCTACCTGCTGCCCTCTCTCTAGCAGGAGGCCGCGTCCCTTTCCCCAGGCCCCGTGGAATAGTGACTTACTAGGAGCTTTCGCTAACCTTTCCCCTGCCTGCTCCACCGGAATCTCTCCTTCCTCTCTCCTTTAAATACTTGGGAGGGGAAACCGGAGCAGTAGTACAGCGGTACGGCATTTGCCTTGCACGCGCCGACCCGGGTTGGATCCCTGGAATCTCATATGGTTCCCGAGCACTGCCAGAAGTAATTTCTGAGTGCAGAGCCAGGAGTAACCTCCGAGCATCGCTGGGTGAGACCCCGAAAGTCAATAAATAAATTCTGGGAAGA
Source organism: Cryptotis parvus (assembly GCA_021461705.1). Lineage (NCBI taxonomy): Eukaryota > Metazoa > Chordata > Mammalia > Eulipotyphla > Soricidae > Cryptotis > Cryptotis parvus. Next base: position 79,420 of record JAJIBD010021520.1, read on the forward strand.
CCAGAGTCTGTGGATCAGTCAATGCTGAGAACCAAAGATTTCTCACTCTGCATCCTGGGGCCTCAGGGGGAAGGATTGGGAAGGGGGGTGGGGGGTGTATCACCCCGAATCATGCAGCCATGGAAGCAGGAGAGGGCCCGTCCTTGGAGGACTGGTCCACTTTTCTACATCCCTGCCCCACCTCCCTGGGCTCTGGCTGGCATACTAAGGCACAGCTGTGAGTGCAGTGAGTGTATCTGTAGGGGCCGGCAGAGAGCTGTCCAGGCGCCAAGCTGGCCACCTCAAACCCATGTGCACTCACTGACCCATTCATTCATTCACCAAACATCCCCAGCCCGGGCAACGCCGGTGCCGTCAACACTCGGTGATTCTTCCACTGTCGTTCTGTTGGAGCACAGCATCTCCGCTCGGGGATGACCTTAGAGAAGACCCTGAACTGGAGCCTAAGAGCGTTCGTGAGGTGGGGAGTCTCAGGACCACTGGCAATTATTTGCAGCATTTTAATCAGATGCTTAAGGAGGCTCCAGCCAGAAGCTTTCTATCACCGAGAGGTCCAAGCTGAGGTGCTGACCCTCTGGAACCACAGGTATGGACACAGGTATTTCCCCTGCTGTCCATCACCGTCTCCCCACACTCTCAGGCATCCTCCCTGGACTCATACCAGTTTCTCCAACCAGAAAGATATAACTCAGAGACTAGGATCTAAAAACCAGATGTGCCCAGCACCGAGCCAAGTAAGATTATGAAACAGGTCTGGGCACAAGACGGCCACTCCCGTCCACCCGCAATAGGCTGTCGCGTCGTCTTCCCCTTTGTCCTCTTCCTCCTGGCCCGTCTCACAGGCCCCCTCACAGACCTTTCGGCTTGGCAGCCCAGATAAGCCGCTTTCCTAGGCCAGTGCCCGCCTTCTCCCGCTGGCCCGGCAGTCACAGGGCAGGCAAGCACGTCAGTGATTTCTCAGAGCTGGGCCATGGTTGTCAAGGGTTGAAGGATGTTTCTTGGGCAAAGAATCTTTCGCTCTGGAACCAGAGTGGTAGTACAGCAGTAGGGTGCTTGCCTTACACGCAACTGACCCAGGTTTGATCCCTGGCACCCCATATGGTTCCCTGAGCCTGTCAGGAGTGATCCCTGGGTGAGAGCTAGGAGTAAGCCCTGAGCATCTCCAGGCATGACCCCAAAACTAAAAAATAAAACAAACAAAACTACCCTCAGTGGCTGCATCAGCGGCACTCTGGGTTACGCAGCGTTATAGAGTTCGTGTGACTCTCACCAAATGCATGGTCACGGCAGGCCCCAGAAGAATACAGCTGCTTCCCGCCATGTGTTGCACACAGGACCATTTCTTAGGATGACTAGAGGCGCACGGTCTGGGAATGGAGCTTTCCACTTCCCATTTGCCCAGGGTCGCCTTCTCTAACCTCCACTCACAGCCCACCAGGTGCTGAATTTCAGCTGGGAAAGGGGCAACCCCAAACCATGAGAGCCAGCCTGGGAGGGGACCCTCCATGAGCACCCGGGAGTGAGGTCTAAGAGAGGGAAGCAAGGCGCCGTGCAAATGGGGAGAGTCCAAGAGACTGGGGTCTTTGAAGAGTTCTCGGGAACACCCACGTTGTAAGCACAGGACGAAAGGAAGCTGCTCCCTTCTGGCTAACCTGGGGAGGTAGCTGGCACCCAGGCAGAGAGGAAAGGGGCCTTGCCTTTCCCTGGCATGCGCCCCGCCTGCGGGTCCTCTGGCCAGAGCACAAGACTTTGGCTCCGCACCAGGAAGGGGAGGCAAAGCGAGGTAACAGAGGGCTCCCGCCTGCAGAAAGACTCAAATAACCTCCCTCTCAAGTCCTTTTTGTGCAGCGCACCATTCTATTGGCACAGGGCCCCAGTGACCCATTTTCAGTATTTATGTATTCCTGTTGGTCACCCACACTAATTGAGCATCTACTAAGCAGGGTGGCTGTGGCCAGGAAGACCCGTCCATTTCCAGACAGCGAGGCTATTCTTGGTTTTCGGTGTCTATTTAAAGGGTGTTAATCCTTCCCTGCAATTAGACACACTGCTTGCCAACCTGGTATACACCACTGGCCTCACCCAAGTGGGAGGGTGGAGCGGCTGTGTGTTCTCCACCTCCCCCACCGTCCCCACCCCAGGCAGAGACGGGTAACCAGGAGCTGGACCCTTCCATTTGGGGCAGGAATCCAGAATCTCCTGTTAGCCCAGTGAGGCAAAAAGTGCCAGAAATCAGAGGTGTAGAATTCGGGTAGAAGCAGGGAATTGTACAGTCACACCGGGTCCCGCAGTTTGAAGCCCAGCTCAGCCCTTGCCCAGCTGGGGTGACCTTGGCTGCAATGACCAGGAAAAGGCAGACGATCCAAAAGGAGCTGGACTTAAAGCAAGTGACCAGCCTCCCTCAGCCTGGCTTCTGTGCTACACAGTAGAATCTTGTCGCTGAGCACAGTCCCTCCCATGTAGGCATATCGTAAATGATGGAATTCATTTATAGGTCTATAAAGTCCTTAGACCCGCTCACCATCCGTCATGGCTAGCTGCTGTAATATTTAACTCCTCTCAGCCCAGTGTTCTTCATCGGCAGAAATGCGTCTCCAAACGTTTATGGAGAGGGAGGCCTTACAATATGCCAGTGATGCAATCAGAGGTGGAGGTTAACAAATTGTTACAGTACTTTTTTATATTCTTATGTATTTTTTAAAAATTTCTTTGGAGGGGTCACACCAACAGTGCTCAAGGATCACTCCTGCTGGGGCAGAGAACCCTTGGCAGTGCCAGGGGTTGAACCCAGGCCAGTGCATGCAAGACAAATGCCTTCCCTGCTGTGCTATCTCTTTGACTATTACCTTCTTTTAATCCAGCTCTGTCTTTCAGGGGAGATGGCTCCCCCATGTGAGCTCAATCTCCCGTGTTGACAGTGTCATCATTAACTTTGGTTGCCAATACAGGGAGACTGGTTTGTAAGTGTTCACATATTCCCTGCTGAGTTGGCTCCGACTTCCATTGTGTTCTATGGAAGCCTTTCCTCAATGACCTTCAGTCTTCCATGACATTCTTCAGTTCTCCATGACGTTCTTCAGTTCTCCATGACCTTCAGTTCTCCATGACATTCTTCAGTTCTCCGTGACATTCTTCAACTGCCTGGCCAGGTGTCTGTTAGGTCCCTCCCTTCAGTCTTCTCCCCACAATCGCTGTCAGTGTTAAGGCCCAGCAGTCTGCACAAACTAGCACTGTCTCCTGGTACCATGTTTGGTCCAGGGCCAACAAATGTGGTTCTCTCTGGCTCACAGCACTGACAACTCGCTGGCCACACCACAGGAGCTAGACACGGGGCGTGGCTTAGCACCTAGAGATGAGCTAACCACCACCTTTGTCCAGGAGGAGAACTGCCTTTCCTTTCTGTTCCACGAATGCGATGTAGAACCACACACCCCAGATCATCGAGGTAAATCTTTCATAACCAGGAAAAGGTGGAAAAGCAACCAATCCTGTTTTTGTTTTATTATTAAATCTTGCACATAAAGGGAGGGGGAGAAGTGGAGTGAGACAGCTCCCCTGTGGCCCCCACACAGAGCCTGGAAGGTGCCCCGTGTCCCTCACTTCTCTGCAAGCTCAGCTCACACACAGCTAGGCGGGAGTGAGAAAACGCCTCTGAATATCAGAGAGTGTGAAGAATGCTGTACTGCTCCCACGGGCAACACAACTAACCTGAAGGTAGATGTGTGGGAGTGTCCAAACAGGCTGGAATTCCCAACTCACTTTCATAAATTTCAGGCTCCTCTCATCAGGTTTGGATGGTGGGGGAGGGGAGAGCCCAGCGGGAAGGGCGCAGCCAGCAGTGCTCAGATGCTTACTCCTGGCTCTGTGCTCAGGGATCACTCCTGGCAGGGATCAGGGGGTCACAGGCAGTGCCAGGATCTGCCTCAGGTTGGCTGCATGCGAGGCAAGTGCCTTCCCTGCTGTATTAGCTCTCCCGCCCCTGAGTAATCAACGTCTTCAGAGCTGACATGTTGAATGAAATGAAAATATTCTGAATATGCTGAGGTAAGAAAAAGAGTAGCATTCATTCCTCCGACTGTTTTTCCCCATAGTTTTTAAAATGTGGCTCTGAGTAAACAGTTAACAATCATGGTCCACATTCATGGCTCCTGATATTGTCCCCTACACAATGACCGTAAAGTCCGAGTTGCCCCCTTTCCATCCCGTCTCCTCGTGCGTGCGTACACGCGCGGCTATGTCCATTGCTCTGAGTGACTAAATGGTGTCCAGTCCTCCGATGTCCTCATTCATTCAAGATTTTCTGCCGCACACCTCCCATGCAGCAGGCTTTGAGCTGGGAAGACGCGACTCCCCATTCTCCAGCTGCCTCGAGCTCTAAGGAGAGGCCCCACGTAGTAAGAATATGACGGTCTGCATCTATCAAGACTTCGCTCATGTCCGGCAGAGAGCGCGGCTCTCTCCCTGAGCTCTACCACCGCCAAGGAGTGCTCCCGCAGCTCCACGTTACAGAGAAGAGAGCTACGCTGAGAGGGAGGGACTCACCCTGGGATCCAACAGCTCTTAAGGAACGGGGCTGAGGTCCAAATGAGACAGGAGCTGAGGCCAGAGCGATAGCACAGTGGGTAGGGTGTTTGCCTTGCAAGCAACTGACCTAGGTTCAATCCCAGCATCCCATATGGTCCCCTGAGCACTGCCAGGAGTATTCCTGAGTGCAGAGCCAGGAGTGACCCCTGAACATTGCCAGGTATGACCCCCTCCCAAAAAACACACACACACACACACACACAAATGAGACAGGAGCTATCCTGACACAGAACCAGCACATGAGCCAGTCCAGGAAGTGTGAAAGACCAGCACAAGCTGTGTTTTCCAGGTCCCCAGAGGAGCGGAGGCACCGGAATCCATCAGTGGCTCCTCGGGAACTAAGGAAATCCTCTCAGAGCTGCAAGCCTGGGCTGACGCCGGCCCAGGGACATGTTTCGTTTGGTCCCTGCATGTGGGTGTGTTTCTTTTTCCTCGTGCCAATGTTTAAAGATCAGATTTCACATTCAGAAATCCTAAAGTCTTAGCCCTAAGACTGCAAATATGTAGACTCCCTTCTGAGAGATCGGCGCTGGATCCTGGCCGTCCTTTCCCAAGGCTCATGACCTAACCATAATCGCCACCCTCTCTATTGCCTCGCCTGTGCCAAAGCAACGATGAGTCGCTCTTTATCATCACGTTTACCCGCCATTCTATCATCTCAAACAAAATCCATTTGGGTCCATTATTTCCTCCAACGTAGGAAAACAGACAGGGAAGCATAGACCTCTACTTTTTTGTCTTAGAAATAAGTGATATTCAGTAGGTTTTCCATGCAGATAGCTCTCTTCTGTGACTGGCCTTGCAGGCTTCTGGGTTTGTGACCTAGAGGGACAGTGAGGAATCCCAACTTGAGAGGATCAAAGTAGAACATGGAGTCCCGTGTGGTAATCACCAGCCCCAGTCTACCCTCTTTACCCATCTCAGATCTGCACCCCAGAGAACAATCTGAGATGTTAGGGATCTCTCCCAGTCCAGTCCTTCCAGTGGGGGCTTCTAACAGGAAGCACAGCCGAGGGTCTTGGGTGGGTCTTTGGTGCTCTCTCCACCCTGATGGCGGGATGGATTGTGATGGTCCACCAGTGGATTGTGTTGGAAATGGGCACCAGCAGGTCCTGCACCTTTTAATCACTGATCTTTGTCCACCCTGGATCTGCACAAGACACTTTTCAGTGACCAAAGCTTTAGCTGAGTCACGAGTTAAATTTTCTGGAGCAAAGACCTTCCGGGAGATGGTTGATGGAGGCTGGCTGCAGGGAAGTGTAAGTTGCCCCACGCCTGTTGTAGCCACGGGGTTAATGGTGTTGGCAGCTTTCACCACGCCCTCTAGCCATTGGTGACCTTGACTTATACTACCAGCCGTCTACTCTGGCCACAGCACAGCTATCTGTGGGCAATCAGCTCTGCTCCGACAGGAAGTTTGCTGGTCAAATGTGTCATCAGATAAAGTATTTTAGTTCATTAGCGGTTCTGTTCCGTGGAAGCTTCATTCCTTTTCCAGCCACAGAGATCCTGGCTCTTATCTTCACAGGCCATGTTTCTAAAGACATTAATTACCTCCCAAAAAGGTATGGTGGGTGGATTCTGTTGCTCAATGACTTGGCTAAACTAAGGAGCTCTTGGGAGGAAACTTCAGGCCAGAAACACTTGACTTGCTAAATAGTAAGTAATGAGGAACTATAATTGTAAATAGACATGCATGCCCGTGTGGCCGTGCTCCAGAACCATACCAAGCTCCCCTTGGCATCCGTTTGACAATGGCCCACCAGTTTGTTTTCCCCAGTGGGGGCTCAGTCCTCAGAGAAGATCGAGTAAATGTAACTCCCTAAAGCACAGATTGTTTAACAGACGCCCAGTAGTGACCTCTGTGGTCCAAATCTGCTGTGTGGGCGGCAGGTAGGCACCCGAGAGGAAAGCGTTCAGTCAGGGAGAAGGGTTTAAGGGTACTAGAACTTCCCTCTCTTCTCCAAGGGCTCTGTTCAGCCACCAGGTGACCTTACCTGGGTCCAGGAAGCCAAACCTTCATTCTCCTTATCTTACCCCCCAAAAGCCTCTGTCTTCATCTCTACTGTCTGAACCAAGAGTTCAACCACCGTTCACATAGCACAAACCGGACACAGGAGAGATGGCATCGGTAGGGCACTTGCCTTGCACGTAGCAGACCCCGGCTGACCCACCTTCCCTCCCCAGCACCTCGTATGGTCCCCAAGCCCCACCAAGAGTGATCTTTGAGTGCAGAGCCAGGAGTAACACCTGAGCACCACTGGGTGTGCCCCCAGAAAAAAAATCACAAACCAGAACTGAGTACTGGGCACCAAAGACCCCTCTGTCCAGGCAGCTCCAGAGGACCCCACTTTCTATAGCAGCCCCCAGGGACCCCCACTTTCTCTGGCATCCCCTGAGGACCCCACTTTCTATGGCGGCCCGCAAATGCCCCAGCCTCAGAGATGACTATCAGTGCATCAGGAAAGGGGCCAGGCCAGCACAAGGGCTCGAGCATCTCTGCTCCTGGCTAATGCCCCTCAGTGAGTCCCTCTAGCCCACACCCAGAGCATCTGCTCCTGCCGGCAGAGATAATTCAAACAAACATCTCTGGGCCACGCCGGTTAATCAGAAACTGGACAAAACTCAGGCAGGACACGTCTTAGAACACAGCCAAGATGACCAGGGGCCTGCCCAGAGGAGGGAGGACAGGTGGTAGCAGGTGAGAGACCCAATCTCAAAGCGGGGGTGGGAAACCAGTCATCTCCGAGGGGCCCCAGAAGCAATTTCCAACCTGTTAGCAAGCTAACCGAATCCTACACTAGGACCACATGGGAAGGCTTCTGGGATTTCGGACAAAAGGCTTCGCTTTGGGCTTCAATTTATTGTGTTACCTGGTTATATCAAGATCATTGGCAGGAGTTACAGGTTTCAATGTATTGGATTCTTGCATGGAAAAACAAGTAACCCTCAGCACATGGAGGGGTGAGGAAGAAGTTCTCCAAACACTGACCGAGTCCACGGAAGGAAATCCAAAGGGATGCGGTATGGGGTGCGGAAAGGACAGAGAGCACAGAATCCATGGCTGGGGTCCCGGGAAGGACCGAGAGACATGACTGGAGCCTTGGTTTCTCAGTGCCTCTTACAACCCAGTCGGGGGTGGTCGGCACTGGACGTCTTGGCAGCGAAGCAAAAGCAGGAAACCGAGGAAAGCACAAACACTCCCCACCAGCCGTAGGGAGGCTGAAGACCACCAAATGGGTGGCATTTCCCCCCAGATCTGCAGAGCCCTCGCCTGCAGTCACTCTGCCAGGACATCGGGTTCGGTTATACCTTTGGGGACCAACTCGGCACGTGTAGCGTGCAGCTGCCCTTTTCCTTGCAGAGTGCACATGGGGGAGCGGTTCTGCCCCTGGCCACTGTCCAGGCTGCTGAGACAGGCAATGCCCACCCCACCATGACTTCACGGTAGCAAGGCAGCATTAGGGACGGCTGCACGAGTGTGGCTCGGCAGAAAGTCGTTCTCACCGGCAGTGAGCCCGAACAGGCTCCGCACGGAGAATGCACAGGGCTGGTGGGGGAAGGGAGGTGTCGGGAGGGGGCACGGAGTACCATGTGTGCACAGTGGGACTGGACTTGCCGGTCAGGGCTGACCACCTCCCTGCCCTGAACGCGAGCCCTCTCACTGAGGCTGTACATCTCTCTGAACCCTGGCAGCTTTGGAGAACAGGAGCTCGAGGTGGGGCTTGGGATGGTAACATACCGTGCCAGCGCCGGGAGACCCCATGAGATCAACAGTATGAGCAATTAGTGAAGGGTGTGCAAAACCCAGGGACTACCTGCGTCACGCCCCTGATGAAAACTGGACAATTTGAGCTGGGAGGGCCAGAGAGAAGAGTAGTAGGCAGTGGCCAGGGCAGCCCCCTGAAAAAGGCATTTGCTGATCAGGGCCTCAGAGACCTGAAGCGTTTCGGACAGTGAAACTCTCGCTTAACCCTGTCCTATAATGACTGAGGAGACCCCAGGGTTTCTCAGCCACACCCTGCTGCCCCAGCTCTCCAGAGACCACCTCCCCATGGCCACACCCCCAGGCAACAAGGAGTGGGAGTAGAGGCCCGAGAGAGGAAGCCCCTTCCTGTTCTGAGAGCCTGGTCAGGGCCAGCCGTCTATGGGACATCTGTGCCTCAGCAACCCAGTTCGGTGCTCAGGTCTTCAGACAGAGCCCAAAGGTGAAAAGTGGGTTCATGGGGCACCCCCCATGGCAAATGCCATAGTGCCTTTTCTGAAAGCAACGCCAGAAAACCACGTTAGCTGACCCCAAACTAACCAGACAAGGGCCTTGAACGTCCTGGCCAGGTCAGCCCCTGTGCCTCAGGGCTTCTCCCATCCCCTTGGTCTGAAAGGGCCTAATCTGACTGCCTGGAAGAGCAGAACGTAAAGAGTCAGAAAAACGTCACTTGTTTTGTCCAGTGAAGAGAAGCTCAGGCTTCTTGGTTCCCTCCATCTTTACTGTTGAAAAGCTGTGAACAGAGCCTGGGCAAGCACCCTGACAGCCTCAGCGGCACCTCTCATGTGCACAGGCGGCCAGGTGCATGTTTGTCGCCGAGAACTATGCAATTGTGAACACGAGATGCCTACCAGGACTTTCATTGTTGGGTTCTTTGTAAGGCTAAAAAGCAGATAAAAGCCTGGATATTTTTAAGGTAAATGTCTGGATAAATGATAATACAGCTATAAAGCATTAGATTATCATACAGTGGCACATAGTAAATGATACTATGGCAATCACTTGATCACTTGACATCCCGTTATTCATCGATTTGCTCGAGCGGGCGCCAGTAACATTTCCATTGGACCCTATCACGTGCCAGTGTAGCCCAATGGCATCTGGTTGATTCAGGAATATGAAGAGCCTCAAACAGTTCCTTCAGGGTCTTGACAAAGAAGTCTGACCATCTTGTAGGTGGGCGGCCACATGATCTTTTGTCATCCTGTGGGATCTAGTCGGTAACGGCTCTAGTCCAGCGGTCACCTCCAAATCGCATTACGTGTCCAGCCCATCTGATTTTCGATGCCTTGGCAAACGAGACAGTGTCCCTGACTCTGGAACAGCGACGGAGGTCGGAGCTCCGGATTCCTTCTTTCACTTGAGTTAGGCGTGATATTCCAAGCATAGCTCTTTCGATTCCTCTTTGGGAGACCCGAATAGCATTCTCATCCTGCTTTCTTATGGCCCAGGTCTCTGAGGTGTATGTTAATGCAGGGAGAACAATGGAGTTGAAGAGATGTGCCCGGAGCCGGAGGTTCTTTGTCTTTTCAGCTATTTCTTCGATGTTTTTGAAGGCATTCCAAAAAGCATCCTAGGTGTGTGACAAGGCGAGGTGGGGACCCGGTGCAGGCCTGGGACCGGCCATGCGGGCAGTGCGGCACGGCTGCAGTGAGCGGTGACAGTGAGTCAGGGAGCCCCTCGGCTTGCCGCCCGTTCCTGGCGACTCCGGCGGGGGCCTCAGACTTTGGCAATAGCATGTAGTAATATAATAGCATAAGCAGTATAATGGAACATAGACTATAGTAAACAGATGTACTTTAGAGCCAGAATACAGACATTTGAAATCAGGTGCTACAATAATCTTGAACGTGTTACCTAATTTTCTCAGCCTCATCTGTACAATGGAACTGGCAGAGTACATCTGCCTCAAGATTGTGGAGAAAATGTAATGATTTAATGCATGTCGACTAGTTAGAACAGTACCTGACACTGAGCAAGGACTGTATGGTGTTAACTTTTGGGGAAAAAATGAGTCTGTGGGGTGTCATATATAAAAAAGAATGAAACAGAACTATGTGTACATTATCCAAGAGTGATCTCTAACATATTTTGTCCAGTTAAAACAAATAAGGCGGTCTATGTGATATTCCACTACTTTAATATTCTACTATTACTGTTTTTCTTCTTTTTTTCCCTTTTTGGGTAACATCCACAATGCTCAGGGATTAGTCCTGGCTCTGCACTCAGGCATTACTCATGACCATGCTCGGTGGACCGTATGGGATTCTGGGGCTCAAACCTGCGTTGGCCGCATACAAGGCAAACGCCCTACCCACTGGATCATCCCTCTGGCTCCCATACTATTACTGTTTTTAGAGAGAAAAACTACTATGAATTTTCTATGGAGACCTACCACAGTAAGAAAAAGATCTAGAAAAAAGAATGGAATTTGAGACAGTAATAAAAAGGGACATTAACTTTATCTGATTTTGGATGGATGGATGGATGGATGGATGGATGGATGGATGGATGGATGGATGGATGGATGGATGGATGGATGGATTTGAGTTTGGCTGGGTGCTGGGTAATGAATGATAAAAGGAGGAGGATATGCAGATGGATGAGTGGGTGGGTGGATGGTTCCAAGTACAAATGACGAATTCTGGGAGGACGTGAATGAATGACAGGAGGATGGGAACAGATGATGGATGGATGACGGGTGAATGAATGACGGGAGGATAGATGGGGGTCTAGACGGTGACTCACATAGATAAATATACAAATCCCTGCACACAAAGCTTAGACTGTAATCATATAACACCTTCAGCTCTTTAAACATGGATGAAATTGAAAGGGTCTAGGCAATACAGATTCATATTCCCCTTATTCCAGTACTGTGCCTGAGCACACAAAGCCGGAGTCCCACAGGAAGGATGGAGTCCAGCTCCGCCCAGCCCACGGCCTTTCCACGCCCCACACTGCCTCTTGAGGCCACCCAGGAGTCGCCTAGGACAAAAGCTAGAAGAAGGGGGCCTCCTTGTCCAGAGTGGCAGGAAGGGTGAAAGCCAGCGCAACTGGAGAACTGTGTTGTGGGTTTTGTTTTTAATTAATGAACCTGTTGGAATGTGCCATTCAGCCACGGAGTTGAATGGTTCCTGCTGTTCTGCAGAAAGAAAACAAAAGTCCCTGCACACTAGCCAGACCTGCGCCCCTTTTCTGCCTTATCTCTCTGGGGACCAGGAAAGGGGCACAGTGGGGGAGACACCTGCTCCGCCTGCCGGGACCCAGCTTCACCCCGGGTTTCCTCTCTGCGCGCCAGCCGTCTGAATCACCGGGGCCCTCCCAAGGCCAGTGCTCAGCTCATCTCCCTCTGCGAGGGGAAAGGCTGGAGCGCTCTGGCCCCGTGCGCGTGGCTTCCCTCTGGGCCTCAGGAATACACACTGAGTCAGAGCTTTGATTTGTGGTCGTTTTGAGGGTTTCTTCTCATAACCAAAGCCCATTAGAAAGTTGCCTTCATTTGTCTATATTCCTCATAATAATAATTACGATGGTTATCATATGATTATCATCATAATTATTAGCTTCTCCCTCCCATAAAGCAGTATTTAATTCAAAGTTGTGGCCATTTGGCTCCACGCATAGTTCCAGCAAAACCCACCCGGCAGTGCCAGCGGGGGCCCAGGACCTCATCTGGGGGAGCCCAGGGAGAGGAGGTGGGATGTGGCCAACCTGGAGGAAGGCATGGCTGGGTGGGACTTTCAGCCCTCACCCACCAATGAGCAGCTGGGTAGCCTGGGTGAGCGCAGCGCCCGCAGGAGAGAGACGACCTGTGAGGAGCCGGTACCCCGCGGGGGTGTTGCCCTTCCCTCCTCCAGTCCACAAGCAGCGCCGTGGTCCCCACCTTGGAGCCAGCTGCCCCTCTGAGGTCAGACCCCCCCCATTGGTTGCCTTAAGTTACGAAGCCCAGTGCGGGTGAGCATCACTGGAGTAGGCATGGGGAGGGGGAGATGAGGGGAAGAGACATCGGGGCCGCTTTGAAAATAGCTCCTTTGCTAAAACCACAAACACAGATCTGATACCGAAAGAATCCGCTGGCACCGGTCCCTGTCAAAACAATTCGGAGATATCCAGGGACCGTCATCCAGGGGCTGGCAGCGGGCCCCCAAGCTGAGCCTCACGCTCAAATTCCCAACAGGTCTTGGGGCAGGGCTGGCGGGGGTGTAGCAGAGAGAGTGGGGTGCAGGCAGGACTATTCCCCATGCAACGGGGGCCAGAGAGAAGGACTTGGCATTTGGGAGCAAAATTCTCTCTCCTGCTCCTGTAGAATCTCCTCTCCCTCCTCCCTCCCCCCCCCCCCAGCATAAACCACACACACACACACACACACACACACACACACGCACGCACACACACACACACTCTGCAGACGGCTCTTGGGCAGAGCCATGAAGCAGGAGCTGCCCAGCCACGCTGCCTGCCTCATTCCGGCCCCCTCCCTGCCCTCCTCCAGAGTCAAGGTTTTGTCTCAAGTTCAGGGGCAATAACTGGCAGGGAGGGGCACAGACAGCCTGGCTGCTGCCAAGGCCTTTTCTTCCCCCACAGTAGGTTTTAGAAGCTGGCATGTAGTTTATTCTTCTAAACACTTCGCAGGGCGCAGGGCCTGGAGTTGCCATAGAAACCCCTTTTAACTCCTCCTCCCCAGGAGGCAGTGCCAACCCCGGGGCTTTGGGGGAGAAAGGCAGAGGGAAGCACCTGTGGATGAGGAGAGAAAGGGCCGCGCCAGGCCTGCTGTGCTCTGCCCCACCGGGTTCCAGAGGGGGCAGCCAGGAAGGTTCTAGAATCAGAAACGGCCGACTGGCTTGCACATCGCCAGTGGGCTACAGTACTGAGTAATGGGGTTGGTCTGGGGGTGCCACGGAGACCCTGAGAGGCCACAGCAAGGAGGAAGGGTACGGCCAGGCCAGCAGCAGCAGCCACACCCCCAGTACGCCCCCCACAGACCGCCACAGGGTCACATTGGTCTGGGCTGGGGCCTGCCAGCAGAGGCTGTTTCTTCTTGAGTTTTGCTACCGAGCTGTTCCGGTCTGTGGGGCCTCCCGGGGAACTCAGCTTTGCTCTGTGCAGTTGATTCAGGAAGGGGGTTCTGTGTGAGGGCCAGACAGGGGGGTCCCGAGGAATCCTGTGCCCGGGCAGGCTCATTCTGCATCGATCCAGACCTAGGACTGGACACAGAGTCTCTCTCCATGACCCTCTTTTCCGCTGATCCCTGGGATGGAAGTCCCAAACCCCAGGGCAGAGGGGGAGCCCACTCCATAACATGCTCAAAAGTCCCCGGAACACAATCCCTACTGGGTCAAGCCAAGAAGTAACCCCGTAAGTGCACCTGTCGGGCTCGGGGCCCCATCTTTAAGCCCCTCGGGAATGGGCTCTTTCCTGCCCCCCATCACCTCTGGGCTGCCAAGCTCAGTGGAATTTGGTGGGGGCAGTCGATGGCAGGGAGAAGAATTTTTCAGGCAATGCACACACCCAGAGGCCAGCCAGGATCCCAGGGAGAAGGAAGGGCGCAGAAGGGGGCCCAGAAAGCCTCTCACTAGGGTGACCCCAGGTCACACAAACACCAGTGCCTGCCAACTGGACTGACCTTCAGCTCCCTGAAGGCAGCCGCCTCCTGGCTGGGCCGTGCCCGACCCACCAGCGGGCGCCCCCTCCCAGCCCCTCCCTGCAGCACACTTGTGGAGGCCGGCGGCACCCAGCATGCAGTGGAAATTTTTCCTTCCCCTTTACGACTTAAAACACACACGCTCCATTCTTCACCTCTGAATCGACACAGGCAGTGGGCGGTTGACTAGGTCCCACCCCACCCCTGCACGCCGGCGCGCACTCGCGCTCTCGTTCTCCACACACGTGCACGCGCACACGCACATGCACGCACGGCGGGGCCACTGGCCTTGCATGCTTTATGAGCTGGGGGAACGACGATGTTTTCCAGCTGTTGCTCCTCCAATGACCATCCCTGCACAAGGGTCCCAAACCCTCCCCTGCCCCAGGACAGAAACTAGAAACTGCTTCTGCTGCTTAGGGCCTCTCTCCCAAGACACGATGGGACACCCATATGCATCTATCTTTTGTGTTTGGAGTGAGAAACCTGTTTCCCACTGCACATTCTACACACACACACACACACACACACACACACACACACGGGGGTAAAAACAGCCTTCCTGTGAATTCTCACAGCTCTGCCGTCAGTGGCCCCTGGCACCTCCCGCTTGCCATCGACACTCTCAAATAGGACTTCTCCAGGGGAGGGTCAGCCCCTCCACTCCTCTCCTCACTCCCCCCCCACACACACACAAATCCACCCGAAACTCAAGTCCCAGAGTTCGGACTTTAAGTATGAAGTCCGTGGGGTGCAGACGATAAGAACTCGGGAAACTTCAAGTTTCCCTGGCGACTTGGACCTAGAACTTTGGTTTTATTTTTTGTTCACTATTCAGCATCTCGGCACTTGGGTTGGCACTTCAAGTTTTAGGAACACACACACACACACACACGTGCCCCCTTGCCACCCTTCTTCCCCGGCCCTGCCTCCCACCATCAGTGAAAAGGGAAATTTCATAGACGTCAAACCGACCCTGAAAAGAGACCTCACGCCTTAAAGGGGGACGCGGAGGCTGCCGAGGTGAGATTTTCTCTGCAAGGCATCAGCACGCGCCCCCACCCCACCCCCGCCGTCTCCCCGCACGTCCCAATACCCTGCAGTTCTTGCTCCAGCCCCTCACCCGTGGTAACTCCGTCACCACCCCTCCCAAGCCGAGACCCAAGAAAGGAGCAGAGCTCGTCGCCCACCCTCCTCCCCAAGCCCCGCAGAGAGCAGCGCCCCCGTGCAGGCTGCGGCAGGGCAGCGGGTCGGGCGCGGGGGGCTCGGCGCGGACGGCGCGGACGCTTACCGATGTCAGAGTTGCAGAAGGCGTCCTGGGGGTGGCTGGGCGAGCATGTGCACGCCTCGGCGCCCCAGTCCCCAGGCTCCAGCTGCCCAGGAGCACGACGAGCCCGAGCCAGGGAGTCATAGCGGCGGCCGGGGCTGCTGCTCGCGTCTGCAAAGTTCTGTGCGCGCTGCCGGCGGGGTCGCTGCTGCCGAGCTGTGTCTCGCCCGGCCGCGCCGCGCAACTTTGGCGGCGATGGGGGCGCGCTGGCCTCCGAGTGGCCGGCGGGACGGGGGCGCAGCGCGACTCGGCGGCGGCGGGCTGTCGGGGTGCAGGAGCGGGAGCCGGAGCGGAGGTTGCAGGAGGCAGGAGGAGCAGGGGAGAGGAGAAAGCGTCGGTCCGAGCGCCCGCCTGCTGCCCGCTCTGCGCCGCGGCCCGGCGGCGGGGGAGATATAGCGCGGAGCCCCCGGCACCCCCTCGCGGGCGCTCGGGACCCGCCCCTCCGACCAATGGCTGAGCTGCATTACCTCATCGGCCCTCCGAGAGGGGCGGGGGCCGGGCCGGGGGCGGCCCCCGGACCGTTCAGATCCTTATAGGGAATAATGTGGCCGTGGGCACGCGAGTGCGTGGGCCGGGACGCGCCTCCGACCCGCGCGCGCCAGGGGCCCCGGGGAGCGGCGTCCCCCGCTCCCCCCTTCTCCTGCACCCTGGCCGCGCGCCCACCTCGCCCCCGGGGGTGGGGAAACCTCTGTCCCAGACCAGAATCGACTCCCAGCCCCACCCCCTTTGCAGCCCCTAGAGCAGCGGAGGGCGCCCTAGCCAGGTGGAAAGACCTGGGGTGGAAAAGCTACTTTCGCGTCTTCTCCAAGTGCCAGCAGGGTCGGTGGGGGGCAAAGACAAGACGCAGGGCAAAGGCCTCGGCCGATGTCGCCCATCTCCCCATCCCTGCTCTGACCATCCGACTGTCCCCGACCTGAAAATGTCATCTCACCGCCTTTGGGAGCTGGCTGTCATCGTAGGTTATTTCCATCGGCTCACGCAGAGGAACCTGTGAAAATCATCTAGCCAGTTCCGTTAAGGCTCCTGGGGTGAGCAAAACTGAATTGCAAACCAGCCGGTCCCTGTTCCAACACACAAGGGCTCCTTGAAGGAGGTGACTGGGTGCTGGAGCAAAGCAGGACGTAGTGGGTTCCGAATGGCTGCGGGGGCTCTGGCAGGGCAAGAGGACTTGCCAGGGGCACTGCGAAGGCTGGGACAGAGCCAGTGCAAAGGTCCTGAAAAAGAAAGAGTCCAAAGGCACAGGAGTGCGGAGGCTGCGAAGCGATGGGCTCTGTAAGGAGTTTGGGCAAACTGATCGCAGCGCGCAGTGTTCCCTGAGATCTTGAGATTTACTAGTTCCACTGGAGAATCTCTGAAAACTGATACTATGATGCGCCTCAGCAAGAAGTTAACATCTTGATTCTGCTGTATAATGTCCCTGCTTCCTTCTCTCTCGCAGTGATACTTCCCTAAACATCAGAAAAGACCAAGTCTCCAGTCTTCCAGATGAAACTGGCACAAAATAGTGTGCATTGGCAACTAGCCAGGAAGTCCATTCATTCATTTCCATCTTATAAAGGGCTTTTCTGGGACTGGGGCTGGCCTCGGTAGCTGAGTACGTGATTTTCATGTGCATGGCATAGAATCAATCCTTTATACCTCAACCTAATAATAATAAATAATAATAATAATAATCACTGTATCACTGTCTTCCTGTTCATCATCAATTTGCTCGAGCGGGCACCAGTAACATCTCCAGATGTCCTGTCTCATGCAAGTAGAGCCCAAGGGCACCTGCTTGCTCCAGGAACATAAAGAGCCTCAAACCATTCCATCAGGTCATAGGAATGAGGTCTATAATTGTTACTGGTATTTGGCATATCAAATACAACACGGGTAGCTTGCCAGGCTCTGCCCGTAGGGGTAGCATACTCTTGTAGTCATCTAAAAATCCAGAATTTATTGATGAACCGCATGGCCATGGGGGGGTCGTCTGGCTTGTTGTGAGGCTCTGCTGGGGTGGCGGGCCAGGGCTAGAACCTGCCATCCCTCCCGGGCGCCTCATGAGCGGCTGGGCACAGGGAGAGCCAATAGCAGCTCTGCCCCATGTCTGTGAGTCTCTGGATCAGCATACCTGGGCTGGATTTTAAAAAAGATTGCTGCAGGGTGGATCTGGATGAGCCGGGCTGTGATAGGCTGGTCTGCTGGGTGGAGTTCTGATGAGGGGGAAGTCCGAATGTGGAAAATGGAGGCCCCTCATGGAGTGGGGGTCGTCTGGCTTATTGTGAGGCTCTGCTGGGGTGGTGGGCCAGGGCTAGAACCTGCCATCCCTCCCGGGAGCCTCATGAGCAGCTGGGCACAGGGAGAGCCAGTAGCAGCTCTGCCCCCATGTCTGTGAGTCTCTGGATCAGCATTCCTGGGCCGGATTTAAAAAAAGACTGCTGCAGGGTGGATCTGGATGAGCCGGGCTGTGATAGGCTGGTCTGCTGGGTGGAGTTCTGATGAGGGGGAAGTCCGTATGTGGAAAATGGAGGCCCCTCATGGAGTGGGGGGGTCGCTCTGGCTTATTGTGAGGCTCTGCTGGGGTGGCAGGCCAGGGCTAGAACCCTATAATAATAATAATAATAATAATAATAAAAACCAATAGAAAGTTATTCCCTGGACCCAGGCAGCTGTTAATTCTCATTGTACAAATGGCTCTTTGCGAGAAGGGAGTCATCTTCCTCTCTACACTCTGGGCATCTTCTCTTTCTCGCCTCACTGTCCTGTTTATAGAGATTCTCAACGTTTTGGCTTAAGAAATCCCAAGTGTTTGCAGCAACTGAGATATAAATACTCATCAGAAAAGCAACCCAGCCTCTTTCTCAGAAACTCCTCCGTGTATTCCTCCAAGAAGTGGCCTGACTGGCAGATGCAGGTATTTTTGTTGGAAGTAGTATTTCCAAGAACATTTTCTTCAATTCCTTCTCTCCTCTCCCACACTGAAAGCTTTCCCTTGCAAGGAGAGGAATTGAATATCGTATCTTCTCTAGTGCCCTGCTCAGCTTTGAAGCCCATCCCACCTTAAACTTGGGTCAACCTTTCTCCCTTGTTTAATGCTTGCACCAGCACCTGGCGCCTTGTTTCATGGGATCTGATCCTATATTTCGCCCCAGAAACACTTTGGAGGCTTGAGCTATGGGCCACACTGCTCTTTAGCACTCGGAGCAGAAAGTGGAGCTCCAGGGACATGGGC
The DNA here is from genome assembly GCA_021461705.1 of Cryptotis parvus. NCBI lineage: Eukaryota > Metazoa > Chordata > Mammalia > Eulipotyphla > Soricidae > Cryptotis > Cryptotis parvus. The sequence continues at coordinate 97,952 of JAJIBD010021520.1, forward strand.
TTGGAGTGCATTACGTCCTGAAATGAACCCAGAGACCCTGCCAGGATCCAGATAGCAGGAGGACATACTTGGTAGGATTTGGGAATTTCACTTACACAGTCATGTGGAAAGTCTCACACGCCTTTCCAGATGAAATCTACTTTGGATAAGCATCTTACCCACGTCAAGGCCCTCTCTCGTCTTTTTCCTTCTTCCTTAAGGTTTGGTCCCAGAATGCCAGTATTTCCTCCAAGAAAAGGTTGAATATGTTATCAGGCGGCTAACCTTTGAACCTGAACTTAAGCAGTCGGTTCTCTGAGGAAAACATCTGAGGCATCTGACACAGTCACTTCCTCAGTCACGTGAGCACAGCTGTGATCTGGTTGTTTTTCCAGCTGAGAAGTCATGAAATTGCCTTTCAGTTGCTTCTTGCCCCCTACCCTGCGCTCTCTGCTCAGTGCCTCGGGGTTTCACTGCCCTTTTCGTTGGAACGTTCTCCCTCCTGTCTAAGGGGCTCCTGTCTGCCCATTGATGTAAATAAAGACAGAGGCTCTGTCCAAACCGGAAGTAAAAGCAAAGGGCAAGCCGCCCAGGTCCAATGAAGGGGAGCCTCCGTCCTGCTGGGGCCTGACCCCTCCAGCAGGGGGCCCTCCTAGCCATAAGTCGGAGCATGTTGGTGCCCAGGGACCTAATGATAATCAAAGAATTTCTTATTCGAAACCACATGCTAGGCTAAATGGTGTGCACTTGGGGCAAACAGTGGACCCTGAAGAGACCGCTTGCTCACTTTCTCTTGGCTGCTCACAACTATTCTAGATTCACTGAAGCTTGGAAAACCCAATTGTGTGGCCTCTCCTCAAATCCACAGACTAACCTGTTAGTGTCTTTCTGGGAACTTTTCCGGGAAAGGTGAATCTATGGCCACATCCTTTGTGGGAAGCCACAGACACAGAATAGGGGAGGGAGAATGCATGCTAGAGAGGGAGAATACGATTCAGCCAGGTAAAGACTCTTCCCAGGGGCAGCCAGCGGAGCCAGGTTGGACTCCAGTGGCCTAATTCCTCACTCCTTATGTGGCCCATGCCGTGGCTACACACAGCCATGGATCTGCGTTTCAGATTAGGGTAGACAGGTATGTTTCCGGCTTATTTCCAGTCTCGCCAGGTACCACATACCCCCTGTTCTGACTAAAATTCCTCTCTGCGCCAAAGAGAGGGGAGGCAGCACCCAACTTCTCAGAGGCTTGTCTCGAGTGTTTATTTTTTCATTTTCCGAATATTGTCAAATAGCTTCAGAAAACATTCCGAACATATTGCTGCTAAGAGATGAGTGAAGCCCTTCTGAAGAACCAAAAAAGAGGCTGGAGTGGGTAGAGATTGGAAAACCTGAAAACCCAAGACTTGTTTCAAAGGCAGCTGCAGAGTAGAGGGTATGTCCCTGGGATCTCCCCAGGAGCCTTCAGTAGCCCAGGTGGCACCTAGCACCTCTCCGTGGGCTCTTGCATTCAACCACCAGCCTGGTTGACCTAGTATTGCGAGGAGTCTCCCCAGATCGGAAACCCCCAGAAAAAAGGTAACTATGGAAGACCAGGTGTAGGGCCAGAGCAATAGTACAGCAGGTAGGGTATTTGTCTTGCATGTGCCAGACCTCATTCCCATGACCTGAAGGAATGGTTTGAGGCTCTTGGTGTTCCTGGAGCGAGCCGATGCCCTTGGGCTCTACTAGCATGTGACAGGATGTATGGAGATGTTACTGGTGCCCGCTTGAGCAAATCGATGATCAACGGGAAGACAAGTGATACAACTGAAATGACAAGTGCCAGACCTGAGTTCGATCCCTGGCACCCCATATGGTCCCCCCAAACCTGTCAGGAAGTGATCCCTGCATGCAGAACCAGGAGTATATCCCAAGGATAACAGCATGTGATCCCACTACCTCCCCAAGAAAGGAGGAAAAGAACAAGTTAACACATCACCTCACCTGCCCAAACCTCAGTTTCCATGTTTACTGGTCAACATAGGCTCAGCATCTTCAAGAGACCCCCATGAGAAAAGACTGAGATCTATCAAAGACTCTCGAGCACGGGCACATGTCTCAGAAGCTACTTCTTGCCATTTAAACGGGTTTCAGTCAGATGTATCCGAGCCTGCATCCTTCTCAGCCAACTCTCTGCAGTTCCTGTTCTTCTCTCTCCTCCAAGGCCCACATTAGTGACAGCGAGACAGAGGCTCTTTCTGCCTCTGGAATGATCCATCCTGAAAGGTCTGGAAACACAGTTTTGATTGTCTTCTATTTTTTTCCAGAATTCATTGATGTGCCTTCAGATTCCAACTTAAATGTCACCTCCCCAATAAGCTTTTTCTGAGCACCCTTCCCCAGCCTTTGCCAGCCCCCCACCATCCTGCGATATCCCCAAGGCACCCTGAACGTTTTTTTTTCCTTTCACAAAGTTTAGCTGCCTGAAACATGATTGTTTAACCATGCTGGTTTCCCTCCTAAACTATAACCCCCTAAAGGACCTTATTGGTAACAGATGGAGTGTCGGAGCAATGCAAGTCCGGGTGTGGGGCTTGATTGCGTATGGCTGATGGGCCCCCAGGAGCCTCCCCTAATTCAGATAGGGCAGGTGTGGGGTAGCTCCTCCTAGTGCAGCGTCCTATTCCTCCGACCGGTGCTAGGGGGCACTGCAAACCAGAGAACACCCTTCCCTCTGCCGCAGGCTCAGCCAGGCTCACTGAGGAGGGAGGAAGAGGTCCCACACCCGGCCCAGGGGTGTGGGTGCTTTTTGAGTGGGTGTTGCTAACCCCTCCCGTCTGCCATGGCCACGGAGCTCACAGCCAGCATCCCGTCTGGGTCTATCGTGATCCCACCTCACTCCCCCTCCCCACAGCGGCCACTGGCCAACCCGGGTGGGGAGGGTTGTGCTCTGGGCTCTGTTCATGTGAATCATGGGTGTGGGCCAGAGGTGGGGGCATCGGGGAACGCACAGGGATGCCCTTTGGCCCGTTGTTCCGGGGCAGAGGTGACTTTTGGAAGTTTAGCCTTGAGAAAATGTGGCGGACAAGATGTGGGTGCTGCCCTGGGAAGCCTCTGGCCTGCTCTCCCACCCCGCCTCTGCCCAGACACTGTCCAGCTGAAAGTCATTGCCTTCAGACTCGCCTTCTGCAGGCTGCAGACCCACTACAGCCAGGAGCCCCAAGGTGGATTTTTTTCTGGGACGCACAAGGGCAGAAACGCCATTCCTCACCTCAGTGGAGCCAATTTCACGGCAGTAAACTTCCGGCATCTCTGGCCTGCCAGCGAGCAAGCAGTAAGAGTCTCTGGCTTGTTGGCCTGCACCCCAGGGGTTCACATTTCTTTCCCCAGGGAACTCCCCACCCAGTCTCCAGGGATTGTTCCTGGTGGCTCTCGGGGCTTACTCCTGGCTGGGTATTCTGGGGTCGCTCTTGGCAGTGCTGGGGAACCGTAGGTGGTGCCGAAAGAATCTGAACCAGAATTGGGCGCATGCAAGGCAGTGTCTTAACAGTCCTGTACTATCTCTCCAGCCCAACCTGGCCAGGAATTTAAGGCAGAAAACACATGTGCCCTGTAGGGACTTTACGCCCCCTGGGTTCTGAGGCGGTGGGAGGTCATCTTCCGGCTCTTCCTTGTTGTTATTTTTATTGTTGTTGTTATTTGCAACAACCATGTGCCTATTTGGTGGCTCCTCTCTGGGAGGGTCCTGGGCCCGTGTTAATGCCTTCCCTGATGGCCCGGGACTTCATCTGTTTTTTCCTTGAACTTGAACAGCTTCTCTGTGGTTTCTCTGAAGGCTGCAAGCTCAGCACTGGGCCAGAGGCAGAAGCTCCCGCCGGCAGCCCAGCGGCTCCGGAGGGGTGAGACCCACGTGTGGCGCCTGAGTCTCCTGTCAGCCTGAATGGGGGGGAAGATGCCCTTTGGCTGAGGCAGTTGATTGGTCGCCGCAGAACATACTGGAGCTGAGACTCACCTGCCTAGTGCTTTGGGGACAGCCCCAAGAGCCTCCGCTCTGCCGCCCATCGCTTGGGTCCTGGGTTCCATGGGACTTTCTCTGCCCCCGTCTCTAACTGCGCCTCCTGTTTTCTCTGTTTCTCAGGGTCTGCCCTGGCTTCCTTGCCCTCCCCTGGGTGTCCCACTGCCAGACTGTCCATGCCACAGAGGCCTTTGCTAGCAGCTCTTCCCTCCCGAGCCGACACTTAACACCCGCCAACAGCATCCTCAAACTCCAAACTCTCTTGTCTTAGCTTCAGTGCCCTTGGGTGCAGCCCCCTGCTGCTGGCCCTGGGACGGGCTCCATCGTTCAGGTCCCACAGAGCACCTCCACACCCTTATCTCCCAACACTTTATCTCCCCATCAGCACCGTCTGTGGATGCCGCGTGCCAACCCTTTCTGCCTCTGCAGAGATCACTCTGCCTGATCTCTCTACCCAAGTCCTCACTTTCCCGTAGACTTTCCAAATGTAGATCTGAAATCCCACTGTCCCTGGCATTCAACATCTTAAATTCCAGAGGGAGGCGCACCCGCGCGTGCCTGTGACCAGGCTCCGTCCAGGACCCCACAGAGGAACCTCACTTGCATTGGAGCCCCCTTCCTAGTGGACCCCTGACCCCCTGCCCGAGTGACGAATCTGCCCAGGCCCTTCCCTGCCAGCCTAGTGTCTCGGTGCTTCCTTCTCTCCCAGCGGGACCCAGCTCCTGGTTTCCTGCCTCTGAGGCTTGCTGCCCCCCAGTCTTTGCCTGGAATTCACCCCCTACCCCCATCACAGCGACCTACTCGCCTCCGTCCTCTTCAGCAGCTTTCACAAGTCAGAGTCTCCACTGCCAGGAAGTTGTCCTGACCCTTTCTCCGTTCACCTGTTGGCCCCCCCCACCCTCCTACTCCCCACCCAGCTTAGCCAACCACCCCCCCCACACACACACACACTCAGATACCCCAAGAGGTGGCCTATTTGTGTATCTTCTAGAGCACCCTGGATTATCCCAAGGGGACAACGGGTGAAAATTGCATCTATGGGGAGGGGGCATGGCGTGAGGGTAGAGACCAACTAATAGGATGGCGTGGGAGGGGGCACAGGAGGAAACGAGGTTGGCAGAGGGCTCCGTGGGAAAGGCTGTGAGACACCGGTCTAGACAGCAAGCTGAATCCAGGAGATTCTCTAATGCCTGGCACGGCCTCCGTATGTTGTAGCTCTTACCCATCGTAGAAGCCGCCCGCTGCGAATGGCGGGGAAGGTGGGGCGTCAGAGGATCACCCCGTTACGGGCTGCCCCGCTGCAGGATCTGCAATTCAGCATCTTCGACCCAGAAACTCCGCTTGATTCAGCACCACAATCACAAGTCCCGGGGTCACAGTGATTCATAGGCGAGCAGCCGACCACGGTACCACTGTGTTTCCATTGAGCTAGTCCACGGTTTGCAGGTTAGATCACTGTCAGCCTGACCCCCCAGAGCTCCACCTGATGGAGAGAGAGAGAGAGAGAGAGAGAGAGAGAGAGAGAGAGAAAGAGAGAGCTAGCTTTGTGGAGAGCCGGTCACATCCCACCCACAAGTTTTCTTGGGAAGGGGGCTACAGTTAGAGCACAGGTGCTGCAGACCCTAAAAGAAAGATGTTCCCACTAATGCCTTTTCTTTATTAAATCACTGTGAGGTAGACCATTACAAAGCTGTTCATGACCGGGTTTCAGTCATGCAGTGTTCCAACACCCGTCTCTCCACCAGTGCACGTTTCCCAATACCAGTGTCCCCAGATTCCCTCCCACCCAGCCCAACAAACTGCCCCTGCCTCTATGACAGGTACTTTTCATCCATCCATCTATTTATCTATCTATCTATCTATCTATCTATCTATCTATCTATCTATCTATCTATCTATCTATCTATCTTCTATCTATCTTCTATCTCCCTCTCTCACCTTCCGTTCACTGTGGTTAGCAATACAGACACTGAAGGGTTATCAAGAATATCCCTTTATCTTTGCCTACTTTCAATTCTCAGTTCTAGCCTAGCATTATTCCTCTAATTCTTCTCCCGCAGCAGGGAAGGCTTTGCCCAGGCTTACCTCAAGCCCGTCTCAGTGGGCAGGGCCCCTGGCAGCATCCTGTGTTCCATCCTCACTCCTCTGGCATCCTCTGGCCTAGCCCTTTCCTGGGGTGGGCAATAACAGCGTCCGCCATGCAGGGCACCTCCGGGAATGGCTACTCCAGGCATCATTTAAGATGGGGTTCTGAATCTGGAGCCCAGCTTTTCTAGTCCTTGACTCGTTGTCTGGGAGAGTTGAGTACATGCACTGGGTGGGGATATAATGCTTCAGGGCCCCCTCTTTCCAAATCGGGGAGCAGGAGAACCCCTCATTGCCCAACTCTATTTGTTTCACAGTGGATGGATCACAGCGAGAGCATCAGGTCCTTGGCAGAGAGGGGTCTGTTCCCTCCTTCCTCCTATCACATAGCCCTGAGGTGCTGTTGCGCCCACCGCTAACCACCAGCCATCGGGCTCTGGCAGTGACCCAGGTACAGGAGCACCCAGTTCAGTGGGAGAAAGAAGCATGCAAACAGCGGAGACAGGAGCTGTGGTGCCCAACCAGGCTAAGAGATGTTTGGGAATCCATGTCATAGTAAGACTGAGGCCAAGCTCTTAGAGAGCTGAGGGTACTCAGTGATGTCACCCCATCACTGGGGAGAACTGTCACCCCATCATTCTGACTCAGGGTAAAGGGGGTGAGCTTTTCAAGGGTCACAGAGGATTGTGGGTATGAGAAGGGAGGCAAATCCCTTCTTCCCCCATCCTTGCTGGAGTCCCTTGCTGGATCCCTCTAGGATCTGGCTCATAGACTAGAACTCTCTTCCCTGCCCTGAAAAGCCCTCGCCTTAGGGCCTTAGGAGGGGCTGGTCATAGGCTAAGAGGAGGAGAAGGATTGGGGTCTAGGAAAGGGTACAGTGGGTAAGGCGCTTGCTTTGCACACAGCTGACCCAAAGTTCAATCCCTGACACCACATATGGTCCCTTGTGCACGAGCCAGGAGTGATCTTTGAGCACCATTGGATATGGTCTACATCGCCACTCCCACCCCAAAGTAAAGAAAATAAGATGGTTACTGTGACCAGGCACTTTTAATCTAGTACTTCCCCAACCCTCACTAGCCCAAATCACAGCATGCGGTACCCATTCCAGAGTGAAGAAAACTGAGGCTGGCAGGTTCAAAGGGTGGCACCTCATGGTGCCCCACCCCATGAAAAGAAAAAGGAAAACTGAGGTCGAAGAGGTTTACTGCTTGGCAGTGGGAAGTTCTTGTCTTGGGTTATTATGGCCCATTCCCTACCTTCCCCAATGACAGGGACCAGGGGTGGCTGTGGTGCTCACCCTCCGGTTCAGGCATTTGCCAAGTCTCATGCATCTGCTTATGGCGCTCACACATGTAAACTGAGGGGCCCACTGCTAGCTGGGGTGGGGGTTCACACAAGAGCTGTAGAGACAGAGCTTGGCGCTTGTGGGTGGCTATTGTGGATCAGATTCACAGCCTTATACTTACAAGGTTAATGCTTGGTGACCTGGCCACTGTACCAGCAAGGAAAAGGGACAGAGCCATGGTTCAGAGCCAGACGCCTCTTCCAAACCATGCCCTCCCTCTGGACACTCGCGCCCATGTCCAGTTACCGCAGCCCAGATTCAGTAGGACATTAGACATCTTGGTGGCCCCTCTTGGTCTTTTGGGTTCCCTTTGAGTGCTCAGAGTTTATGATTGTTGGGTGTTGCAGTAGAATGGAAGAGGAATAGCCGCTCCCCACCCCAACCCAGCGCCGAGGAAAGAGCTTGTCGGCAGGCAAGTGAGATGTGTCTCTCTGCCTGGTGTGCAGGGGAGAAAAGGCAGGAGAAATCACAAGGCAGGCAGTTTCTGGGGGTGTGGGTGTGCCTTTCTTACTCAGAATTTGGATTGATGCCACAGCAAAATTACATTTGTATTACAAAGGGCTCAGGATCCAGAGGCAAGCTGATAGAATACTGATCAGTACATTTAGCAGCTACTGAATAGGGGTTCATTTCCTCCTGAAATTACAAGCTTGAGATGGAAGCAGTATCACAGGTTTCTGTCCCAGCTCTGCCACAGACCACAGCTGGGTGACATTAAGTAAATCAATGAACATGAATATCCCCCTCCCTTCTTTTGCATATAAAACCAAGGAGCTGGGAGTTATGGTCTCTCAAAACTTCCCATGGAACATTCTGGATGACAAAGCTGTCTCTTTGCATGTGTGGTCTTAAACATGCCCCGTTGCGTGAGCCTCACTTCGCCGCAGCTGGCTGAAGGGAGGAGGGAGACGTCCTTCTGGAAGAGTTCTCTGTGGGCATCTCACGGGGTGCTGCGTAAGATGCTCGGCACAGGGGGCCATGCGCGGTCAGTTCTCACCGAGAAATGCTATGTCCAGAGTTGATCCAGCAGATCCTCACAGGTGAGTCCAGCCCTCACGTAGCCTGTGGCCTAATGATCTGTTTGTACTAAGAAGCAGTAAATTCCCACACACGCCTTTGACCATTCGAAGGGCACCCAAAGAAGGGATGAGGGGAAGATGGAGGCAAAAATATGAACTCGTGATTAAAGTGAAGTCTTAGGGTACCTGCTGCGTGCTGGACTTTCTCCTGACTATGTGGTATATATGAATGGTATATATGGCATATATGAATCCATGTTCACCCTGATGAGAAAGGCTGAGCAGACTGGGATTATTCTCACCGTGTCTTGTTTCTTCAGATGGAGAAACAAAGGGACAGAGAGTTTATGCATATTTATGTCCATGGAGGTCATTAGGCCCCAGGACCCAGGCCCTGAACTTGCCTGCGGGTCTGCCTCTTCACAGAGATTCGAGTGTGCTGAAGAGACCATGGAAATAGGAGAGGGCTTCCCGGTGTGTACTCCAGGGGGCCTCCTTCCCAGCCTGTCTTATTCCTACCTGTCCAAGCGCCAGTGCCTGTTCATCAGGTTCCGCCCTGTAGATGAGACCCGGAGATTAAGACTCCGCATGTCAGTGTCCTTGTTGGCCCTTGGGGTGAACATGGGAGCTGAGTTCCTGACACGTGTTCAAGTCCCATCCCCTCCAGCTCCTGCATTTCTCTCAAGCTTATATTGAATGTACAAAGTGAGGACAGACATTGACACCGACACAGGCATAGTTCCAAGGATCGAATAATAATTACCTCACACGGGAGGTTTTTTTTAAGTATGTGCCAGGTCCTGTTCCACATGCTTTATCAGTGTCTGAATCTGACAGCCCCACCGTGTCAGGATGTTCTAATCCTGCCTGTTTTATGAAGAGAAAGTGGAGGCCCAGCGAGGTCCTAGCACCCCTCAGCCAAGCTCACACGGGAAGTAGGTGAGGAGACCAAACCCACCTTTCGCCCCTCACCGCTGCTCTGAACTCTTCTCGGAAAGCATTTTGCAAGCCAAATCACGTGGTTGTTCTATTCTTTCTCTCTCTCATGTCTGCTTTCTGCCCTGTTTGTGTTTTTTCTCTTCACCTCAGAGGGTCTTTCTCCTTCCTTCGTCCCTCATATCCAAGCAGCTGAAGAGTGAGGTTCTAGAAAAAATCTTGTGAGAGCTGATTGTTAGAGTTTCTGGAATTTTGAGCTGTGAAACACCGCCATCACTGAAAGTTCAATTACATAAGCTTACTCTTGGCTTACTATTAAACAATTCTAAAACTAAGGGTCACGGAGCCTTAAAGCTCACCCCATTCTAATTCTTTCATGACATCAGACTCTTATCTAGGTGCTTGAGCTTCTTTCCAGCAATAGTATCTGGAAGGTGGAAATGTTTTCAAAGGGTGGGTCATGGTACATGCTTCTCAAATCTACACGCAGTGACATCACCTTGGAACTCAAAATTGGCTGGGAAGGGGGGTATTGACACTAACCACAATTGGCAGCCACTTCAAATGAGAGATTTAGTGTGGGAGAGCCAGTTATTATTAAATGTTTACCAGAACATTGTTCCCATTCAGTAACTTGTGTGATCTGGGACAATTAAGTAGCCTTTCATTCTGTCGTCTGTAAGCAGGGGCCCCGTTGGTTCCTAGACCACAGAGGTGTGAGGAATAAACAAAGTGAGTACTACGTGGAGGTGATTTAGCAGAATGTCATTCTGAGTCAGCCACAAGTGAGTAGCCACACAACGGTTTTCTCCAGCATAGTAGACATCGTCTACTAGTTCTTTTCTCTCCACCCCAATGGGGCTCCAACCATCAGAGACAATCTTGGACTTGATATTTATCACATTCTACTGGACTTGTCAGTTTCTGTGTCAATCTCTCCTCTTTAGAAATTAACAATCAAACCAAGTTTTCCCTTCTGATGTCATATTGCCTGACACACGCTAGGTCCTCAGCAAACTTTGATGGTTAGTGTAGATGGAGTTCAGAAGCTACTGAAAATTCAGAAGGTCTTTTTATGAGGGTCGTGTGGTGTCAGATAGTTTTCATTACTTACTGTTTTACACTCACAATGCTACAACCCCACCAGCATGTCAGTCACCCTCCCCACTGTCCTGGGGTACCTTCTCCCCGTCACCCCGCCACCTGGCCTTTGTAGTGTCTATTCACTGTACTTTTGGCAGTAACTCAGAGTTTGCTTCCACTATGGATTGTCTGTTCCCTTTGTCTCTTTGTACTCTGCATTCAAGTAGGAGCATCCCAGATTTAACCTTTTCCTTCTGACTCCACTTCGCCTGATACCTTCCAGTTCTATCCAAGGTGCAGTGAACTGCAAGGTTTCAACTTATCTGAGAGCTGAGTAGAGTGTTCTATTAGGTATGAATACCATAATTTCTTCATCCATTCATCTGTTGTTGGGTAATCAGGTTGTTTCCAGATCTTGGCTGTTGTAGAAAGCACTGCTATGAAGATTGGAATGCATATATCTTTGCAAATTAATGCTTATTGTTCTTGGAATAAATGTCCAGGAAGGAACTCACTGGGTCATATGGAATTTGTTATTCTTAATTTTTGGAGAAGTCTCCACACCATTTTCCATAAAAGCTAAACCAGAGACCACAGTGAATGAGGGATCCTTGGGAATTAGACAAGATTTTAGAAATTTGTCTCCACATTTAACCATTGCTAGAATATTGCATTTGGGGTGCTTGCCTTGGGATACCTTATAATGAGGTCAGTTTGGAAGTTCTAGAACTGAGAGCCCCTGACTAGTGCCCACTCAGTCTCACCCTCACTACTCTGTTTCCTAACCAAGTTCTCAGCGGAGAATATGGAGCAACGGCAGGAAGGAAGATCATCCGGAGCTTTCCAAACCGCTTGAAGGTGGCTGGAACTGCCTCTGTCTCAAGTATGCAGCGAAAAAATAGACCTTGATGTCACATCCACAAACTCGCAAACCATCGCACATACCTGGAGTGCTTTGCAAAGCTCAGAGCCAGCGATTGGAGGCCGATTCCAGGGAGAAAGTGGGGGGGACAGGCTGAAAAATCTCTTTTTGTGTCTGTCATTCCTTTGTATGAACCAGTTGCTGGCTTATGCAATGCCCAGTAATTAAAATGACTGGAATGCTTCGCATTTTTACAGCAACATTGAAGGCGGCTCAAGGGCCTGGAGCTGCAGCCAGCTGGAGGGGGGACCCAGAGATCCGGCCTGGCTGCCCCTTGGCCTGGCAGAAGGCATTGGCATATGCCTTCCTAGGGTACCGACATCAGTGCAGGGAGCAGAGGGGCCAGCAAAAGGGAGGAGAATCTCTGCCCGGCCCTGGTATACCAGGTAAGAGACTGTAGAAGGCAAAGACTTGGGGGCCACCCACCTTCTGGAGGCCTGTGATGATTAGTGGCATTCCCAGGAAGGATAATGATGGTAGCACAATTATTTACTAAATAACTACCTGTATTAATAATGTCTCGTAGTGATACAATGCCAAGAGGGGAAATCAGATTTGACCCCTCTCCTTGCTCACATTGCACTGTGGGTCCTCAGGGCCTTCTAGAACAGACCTAGCATCCCCCAGCAGGTTGGGGCTCCTGCTCCACCTGGCCTCCCCCACCCCAGTGCTGCACTCAGTTCCCTTGTGTTTCTTCAGCTCAGTGTCACGTGTCAGAGACATCTCGGTGTCGTGTGTCAGAGCATCTCTCCTGCTCCAAGGAGCACAGCCACACTCGGTGCCCAGGGTTCCCACCATCCCTATTCACTTCCTTTTCAGTACCTACAGCTCTCTGGAATGCTCCAGTCTCTTCATTTCTCTGTGTATTTACCACCCTTTTCACCTAAAATGGAAACTGTTCAGGGGTAAATTGTTCAATGTTGTATATCAACATTGTAGGATCATGGTCCAGGTTCCTCAATTTTTGCCAAGATAATGGATCTTCACAGTCAAGTGGTTCCTCTTCCTTTCAAGATGAGAAAACCAAAACTTCTGAACGTTAAACCCAAGGTCACGCCATTAAAGGTGATGTCACCCAAATCCGTCAGACTCTGAAGGCTGATAGTTGGGGACAGGGAGCCCCAGAATCAGCAGGACTTAGACCTCCCTGGTCTTAATCACCATCTGTGCCCCCCCACCCCCTTCTCCTGCCTGGATGCTTTTCCTTTTGGCTCTGGTGTCTTTCAAAAGGACTGTTTCTCACAGCGATCCTTGCCGGGCATGTGCCTCTCACTAGAGTGAGAGACCTGGACTCAACAGTGGGCCCCTGGGTCCTATTAGTATATAATTTCAAAATTTCTAGCCTCAACTGCCTTATCTGTAAAATGGGCATAAAAATGGTGCCTGCTTTTTAGAGCTACAGAGAGCCTCAGTGAACCATGATGTGAAAATTCTTCACTTAATGCATTGTGCTTATGTTTTTAATGTGGGAGAGGGCCACCAACTAGTGCTCAGAGCACGGGGCCACTCCAGTCCATTCTAGGCTTAACAATGTGATGCTTCTTGGTGCTGGTGGTGCTGGGGTTCCCCCAGGCTACACACAGTGCCAAGGATTGAACTCAGGCCCTGTTGTTTGCAGGACAAGTTCCCTCGATCCCAAGTAGGGGGCAGTTGGTGGTGGGTATGTGTTGGAACACTGCATGAAGCTTTATCAATAACAAGATTAGAAGTCACAATGTCTCAAATGTAACCTGCATCCTCTCTCCCACGTTTGAGAGCTCTGTTAGGTCAAACCAGCTTAAAGCAGGGGTCCTGGACAGGGGCAGTGGGCTCCGTGGACATTACCAACATGAGGTATGGTCACAAATGGCACCACTGCTTTCTGTCTAAGACACAATGTATTGGTCATCCAAGAGCAGGGCCAAGAGCCTCCTGGGCCACATGTCCTGCAGCAGAGGTGTCCTTCGGTCCCTGGACCCTCACTCCAAGACAGACACTCTCTCTGGGCCCAGGGCTGAGCCCCTGGCACAGGTGAGCTCTGCATCCCACCTAGTGTTCAGATTTCCTTCTGCACAGTGTGTGACTTTTCTCCCACAGTGCTGGTGTTGTAGGAGCGTCCTCATCAGATTGCTGAATTGGAGAGAACAGAGACTCCATGTTAGATTGGACCAACAGGTTGTCTTGGATTTGGTTTATGCAGCAGATTTTGTTTTCTTACCTATTTTTTTTAATATTTTATTTATACCACTGTGAGATATACAATTACAATATTGTTCGTGTTTGGTGGTTTCAGTCACATAGTGTTCCAGCACCCGCCCTCCTTCAGTGCCCATTTCCCACAACCAATATCCCAATTCCCTCCCCAACTCCCATAGCCTGCCTAAATGGCAGGTTCTTTATCTCTTTTCTCTCTCCCTCTCTCTCTTTTCCTTCTCTTACATATTGTGGATTGCAATACACTTAGAGGCCATCATGTGCATTTTTTTGCCTGTATTTAATGCTCAGTTCTAGGTTTATATTAGTCCTTTCGACATTTATTCGCACATGTTCCCTTCTCTGTCTTACCTAACCTCAGACTCCCACACGTTTGTGGTAATTTCCACTTTTGGTAAGACCTGATCCACATTTCGCCTGACATTGGATTTTGGTATCATAATATGTATATATCACTGTCTTCCCATTCATCATCAATTGGCTCGAGTAGGCACCAGTAACATCTCCATATGTCCTGTCTCGTGCTAGTAGGGCCCAAGGGCACCTGCTTGCTCCAGGAACATAAAGAGCCTCAAACCATTCCATCAGGTCATGGGAATGAGGTCTATAATTGTTACTGGTATTTGGCATATCAAATACAACATGGGTAGCTTGCCAGGCTCTGCCATGTGGGTAGCATACTCTTGTAGTCATCCCTAAATCCAGCATTTATTGATGAACCATGAGGCCGCAAGCAGGCGCGAGCCAGGCTGTGATAGGCTGGTCTGCTGGGTGGAGTTCTGATGAGGGGGAGGTCGGATGTGGAAAATGGAGGCCCTCATGGCGTGGGGGGCTCGTCTGGCTTGTTGCAAGGCTCTGCTGGGTTGGCGGGCCAGGGCTAGAACCCACCATCCCTTCTGCGCACCTCGTGAGCAGCTGGGCACAGGGAGAGCCAGTAGCAGCTCTTCCCCATGTCTGTGAGTCTCTGGATCAGCATACCTGAGCTGGATTTAAAAAAGACTGCTGCAGGGTGGATCTCGATAAGCTGGGCTGTGATAGGCTGGTCTGGACGCTGGCCTGATCCAGCGGGAGATGTGTGTGTGGGGGGGAGGTGGGGGGGGTGCGGGAAGGGGGAGCTGCGGAACTAGAAGCGAGATGAGGCTGGGCGCACAGGGGACAGGACTTGTTGGGTGGAGGCAGAGCTTGGAGAGCAGAAAAAGCCGTGCATGGCTGGCGGCCCTGCGGAAGGGAGGGGGGCCGTGTATCTATACATATATATGTCATGCAAATGAATGCAGTCATTCTATATCTCTATTTATTTTTAATGTAATTCCCACACTTACAGAAAAACATTGTTTCTAGCACCTCCACAGCAAAGCAGAGGCTCAGCGTCCCCGTTGGCCAGGGCCCACACAGCAGGTGCGGCTACAGCAGTTCTGGGAGGCTTGGCCGGTGCCCACTCTCCCTGCTGCCCCTCAGGCAGGGGCTTCAGGCTCTGCTTTCTCAGGTTTCCCCATCCTGAGCAGGGCTTTAAAGTCTAGGAGAGCGGCCAGGAGAGCTGCCCAGGCTACAGAGCAGCTACAGTGCTGTCCAGACATAAAGGACCTATCGGCTGGGCACATTCTCTGTGGACTCTCCTTCCTTGCTGCTGTAAGGGCTGGGAAGCCCAGCAGGGACACAGTAGGAACCTCAGAAACCAAGGCAGAAGCTTTTAAGGAACTGTCGGAGGCCATGGGACTCTGGTCCTAACTTGGACACAGAGCGTGGAGGGAGTCCTGCATTCCAGCTCTCTCAGGCATACGCCCTTCCTCTGTCCAGCTCATCCTGTTGCCTAGTCAGGGGCAGGAGGACCTGCCCAAGGGAGAGGCGGCAGGCGTGGAAGAAGCAGGGAGTTGGCTGTAACTTCACAGTTGTCTGCAATATACATGTAGCCTAGTGGAACCCACACTGCTCTCCCCACATCTACAAGGCTTTCTTTCCGTCTCCCAGAGCACTACCCTCAAGGCTCACTGGCACACCTCAGTGGGCTCTCTTGAAGGGAGTGCAGAGTGTGGGGTGTGGGGCTCAACCTGTGATAGACAGGGTCTGGGGATCTGAGCCCCTAAACTTGGACTGGTGGTCTGGGCAATGAGCAAGAGGACAGGTGAATCCGAGGGTGACTTACTGTGAGGCATGTATGTATGGTATCTGTCTTATGATACAGTCAAAAATATGCCCCAGGAAATTAACCCACATTTCCATCTGTTATTTAGAGCTGAATTCGCCTTGTTCTCTGTCACATCACTGAGAGTTCATTTCCAAGCTGATGTCAAATGAGAGCTGCCTGTAGAACAAACCAGGTGGCTGAACCCAGCAGGAATGTGTCCGCTCACATTTCTCTAGCTCAGAGGTGCAATGGCAGCATCACTGGGATGAAGTCAAAAAGCAGTCAGGGCTGTGGCCCCTCCGCAGTCAGGGGAGTCTCTCTTCCTTCTTTTCCTGGTTTCTGGTGGGTACTAACATTCCTTGGCTTGTGGCCACATCCTCTGACCTTTATGGCCATTTTTGTGAAGCTTCCTCCTCTCTGTGTCTTTCCAGTCTTCCCCTGGCTTCCTCTTATAAAGGAGGTCCCACTTCAATAGTGCTAAGGTCATTTCCCCATCTTAAGAGCCTTTATGCATTCCCATTAGCAGAACTGGGAGTAAACACACACCCATGCATACCCATGCGCCGCGCACACACACACACACACACACAGACCCTTTCCCTAGAAGATAGCATTCATCTGTTTCAGTGATTAGGACCCATGACCATTATTTTAGCCTGCCACAGAAGCTAGGCACTTACTAACAAGTAGGTACTGTGGTGCACAAAAGTGAGATGGACAAGGCTCTGAAATCTGGAGGGGTTCGATGAAGAGGCCATTGTGGGTCAGCAGCAGGCTTCCCAGGACATTTCACTAAGACAGTGGAAAAGCTTGTGTAGGTCGGTCCTGGGGACGTGGCACTATCAGTAGAAGCCCCACATCCCTTTCCGAGGTGCCTCTTCCTGCTGCTCTCAGACCACAATCAGGTCACATGTGCTCGTCACCTCCCCTGAACCAGAGTCCCCTCTGACCCACAACAGCCTTCTCCCAAGGGTTACACTTTGCCTTTTCATTCCTGACCTGCTCCAGCAGAGAAAAAAAAAATCAAAATAGCACCAACATTGCCAACATTTTTTGTGCTTCTGGTCCTTTTTTGTCATCTCCCTGGGTCCCAGCATTATCCTCAGGGACAGAAAGAATGCAAGAGACTTTAGCAGACCTTAAAGTCTATTTTTCCTATGAGGGCAAGTTCTGTGATTTTTTTTGTGGTCTCAATCGTTTTTCCAGGCTATTGAGGGGATCCAGGCTATGGGGTATCCTGCCCCATCCTTCCTGGACTTAAATTGCTCTTAGACACCCTATGCATGCCTGCAAATTGTACCCCCTGGCCCTTGCTCCCCAAACCTCTTGCAAGAACGTCCCCCATACATGGCTTGGCAATGTCCTCTCACTCCCTGTATAAGTGTGAGGGTGGAAAGAGAGGGTATGTACATTTCCCCAGTTTTCCATGCCTGCCCCTTTGGCAGGCGCAAAATAATTTATTTTATATTGCTTATTACAATGAAATAGTAAATTGTATTATCCAAAGCAGTCCAGTAAAGACAGTTTGTGAAAATTGTCAGATTTCACAATGGGGTTATTAAAGTCATTGTCTGAGGATTTACTGAGCTGTTTGTGGTGAGTTGAGCCTTCTGTGTTATTGATTTTGCTGGTTGAGCTTAGTTGGCTGCTATGCTGCTTTTCTTTCCCTTTGCCTTGCTAGTTTACTGTGTTGCTACTGGGTTGTCAGTGTTCTGGAATTTAGAGTTGTCATGTGGCTGTGCTTGTGGCTGCACACTACAGAAGCTATGTACCTGGGAGATTCGTCAGCCTGGCATCTCTTCAGAGACTAGCCAAGGAACAGTGTTGGTGGCTGTGGGGCTTGGATGCAACTCTGGGGGCTTCAGCACTGCAGGAATACGGCCCAACTCCTTCTGAGTTCTCAACACAAAGACTGGTGTACCCGTGAGTTTCAGTGGCGTGGCTTGCATCTCTTCCAAGTCATGAAGCTGTAAAATTGGGCCATTTACATGGCGGCTATGCCTAGCAAAGGTTAAATTGAACACCAATGATGTGTCAGGAGAGTTCTCAACAAAGAGGTGGGAACTAAGACAAGAAGAGTGAGTAAGGACCCCCAAGAAAGGAAGCTGAAGGGAAGAGAATCAGATATGAGCTTGAGGAACATGTCTCCAGGGGTAAGGGGTGAGAGCGGTGCAGAAAGAGGAAAGCGAGACATCTAAAGAGACAGAAAGGAGCTGAAACATTGCTCACGTGTGCTTTGCTTGAAGCCCTGAAGTGAGACCATGGAAAGAAAGACTAAGAGGCCTGGATTTGCACAGAGTAAGCCAGTCTCCCTGGAAGGCGGCGTGCATGGAATGGGGTCTGGCTGCACATCTCCTGTCCCTAGGCTGCAGGGAGTCTGGATCCCATCTTACTCCCATCTTGGTCCTTCTGAGAACCACAAGGCATCTAGGGCCTCATTTCTTCATGGAAACATGAGGGTAAGAACACAGACCCCGCAAGGCCTCTGTGACTCCACATACATTCTGAGGGCCTACCCTGCCAGGCATTGTGCCAGAGCAGGGGGAGAACATCGCGTGTTTCACCCTTTCCTCGTGTCTCATTGAAGCTGATCCTGACAAGTAGAGTGAGAAAAGCTTCCAGCTCAGGACATGAAAAATACACAAAGGGCTTAGGGGGCTTGAGTCCTACCTTGCACTTCCCATGGAGGCTCTCCCACACTCTCATCCACACTCTATCCATCCTTCTCATGGCTGGCAGCCCCAAACACTTCTGGACACCTCCTCCTGCCCCACCCCAGGCCACACTGGTGCCATCTTCCCTGTTCCCGGTGATCCCTGAAATCTGAGTCGAGCCTTGGATTAGGAGCAAGAGGTGGGAGCCTCTGCATGGAGCCCTTGGACTTCCAGGACTGAACCCTTCAGCCTCACTTCAGACCTTTCCCCCAAAGTCCTTGCTCCTCTCCCTAACACCTTCCTTCCCGTGTCCAGGGCTGGATGCATGAGCTCTTGGCTCCGGTGCACACCTCTCCCGCAATACTGCACATCTGTTGAGTCTGAAATACCCAAGTTCAGACTCTTGTGCCAAGGGGTGTGAGGTTCCAGGTCTGCATCCCACTCTCCGCACCCTGCCCTTTTCCCAGGCCGCTTCCTCTCAAACACCCCCCCTCCGCCTCCCACACGTCCTTCCCCACCATGTGACCGCCCTCGCTGTTCCCTCTCGCCTAGATGGACCTGTCATTTTCTCATTATCGTCACCACCCCAGACCCCAGGCCCCCTTTCCTGTTTCCAGTTTAGCTTTGTCCTGCCAGGAATCCCAGGCCACATTGTTCTGTGGTCACTGGACAAAAATGACAGCTTGTGGGGGTGGGGGAGGGATTCCCACTGATGGGCCTGATGTACTTGGCCAGAGACATTCTGGGAGTGGGTTAGCAGCCAAGGCCACCAAGGGCATATGGAGTAGGCGGGTGTGGGGGTGTGGCACGTCTTCCTGGCTGGTCCCTATGGTCCATTCAGAGTTGCCATTCCAGGGAGCCCTGATGTTCTGCAGCTAATTTTAGGTTTGAGGGCCTGACTCCAAGTGACCTGACCCCCCAACCCCCTTCATGGGTGCCTTTATCCCCACCTAAGGCCCCCCACAGCCCTGTCAAGTCACTGTCATCTGGGTTAACCCACCTCCACCACTACAAACAACTACTCCGAGACCCCCCCATCACCACCACTATAAACAACAACTCCAAGACCCACAGGAAGTAGGAAACTGAACAGAGGCAGCGGGTGGGGTGTGGGAAGGGAATCCTGGAAGGACGAAGTGGGGTGAGGGGAGCCACTTCCACCTCCCAAATAAGGATATAATAATGTCCCATCAGTGTGGAGCTCACAAAATTCTTTGAGCTTCTGGAGTGAGGGTGAGGTTTTTGTTGTGTTTTCATTTAGGGGATTCCCCAGCACTGCCCAGGAGACCCAGGGGCCACTCCCAGTGATATTTGAGCAGCCAGGCCAGATGGGTCATGTTCGATGCCAGGGTCCACCAGGGCTACACCTGATGGAATTTGGGCAACATGAGGTAACGATGCTGAAGCCCAGGGCCCTGTGCATGGCAGCTGTGACCCCCACTCCAGGCCCCTTTGTTCTCTTCTGTCCCCAAAAGATGAAAGGATGAGCAGGAATGAGGACGAGGACAGATGGAGGGTTGCTGACTGTCCCCCCACCCTGAGCACCCCGTATCCCCACATGTCCCTAGGCCTACTGCAGTGGCAGGGCTCAGAGTCTGTCTGAGTTTTCTAGGCAAGGTTAAAATTCCATTGGGGAGCCAGAGCAGTAATCGAATGGATAGGGCATTTACCCGCATGCGCATCCCCCGGGTTCGATTTCCGAGCATCCCATATAGTCCCCAAGAACTGCCAGGAGTAATTCCTTAGTGAAGACCCAGGATTGACCCCTGAGCATTTCTGGGTGTGACCTAAAAAGCAAAATATAAAATAAAATGCCATTGGGTTTTAAAGTGGAGCTGACAGAAGTTGCCTTTTGATGGCGCTGATCATTCCACAGGAGAAGGAAACCAAGGCCCAGATGAGGTGCCCTCGGCCAAGTCCCAGGTCTGGGTTAAGCTACGATTATAAGAAGCCAGTGCCAGGCGAAAAGAAGAGCATGGACACCTCAGCCTCCTGCCCTCCTGATCATGCCCTTGCAGACCCCAATGGTCAGGATGCTGGGCTGCCCCAACCCCCACCCCTGCCCCCTAGGAATCAAACCAAGGATTCCCCTGAGACAGACACTCCAAGGACTCTGCCTACCACTCTGGATGTGCTCACCCTCCATGACTAAGAGCTTGCAGGCAGACTGGGCCTGTGGAGATTCTGAGTGCCAGCTCTGCCTCGGTTTCCATATCTGTCAAATCAGGGCAAACAGTGCAAAGCTCCGGTGAAGATCAAATGAGCTCATCCAATACATAAAAAGTCAAATTCCAATGAGTGGCATCTTAGGGTGGGAGCTCTTTATTAAATTAGTGCACCATGCTCACTACACATCATGTGAAGCCAACCACAGAGGCCATCCATAGAAACTGGGTCCCCACTCTCCAGGTAGCCATGCTACTGTCATTCTTGTAACTATGATGCTACCTTGGTCCCTCTGAAGACAGTGTCCCTGGCACCTAAGGATTTAGAATGATACTACCTGCCAAGTGACTCACGCTTTCCAGCCTGGCAAACAGCTCAGCAGCCCTTTGAGATTGCTCCTGTCTCCCTTAGGTTTTATAGATGGGGAAATTGAGGCTCAAAGAGATATTGTAGCTTTCCTAGATCACCCAAGCAGCAGGTGGAAATCAGGAAACCAAGGCCCAGATGAGGTGCCCTCTGCCAGTGTCAGGCCAAAAGAGCATGACACCTCAGCCTCCTACCCTCCTGATCATGCCCTTGCAACCCCCAACGGTCAGGATGCCCCCAAATGGGGCCCCACAGCCTGGGACTCCACCCACTCTTCTCGCTCTGCCTATCAGCAGTCAGGACCCCTGGACTTCCCAGTTCCAGAGTGGGGATTCCCCACCATGGGACTCTCATTCTTGGCCAGGTGGTCAAGCCAACGTTCAGGCACTGTAGGGCAGTGTGGAAATGGGACCTGGTCTCCTGAATTTCCAATCTGGTGCTCTTTCCTCTACAACCTTTAGTCTTGTTGGCCGGCCTTCAGTTGGATGCGTTTGTGACAAAGAGATCTGGTTGTTTGCTTTTACGCTGAACGGAAGGAAGTACAGCCCAGGACTGGGGTCTCCGCCGTGTGGCTGGGGATCCAGGTGCGCCAGGCTGGCAGCTGAGCACCTGTCCCTCATTCCTGCTCTTCCTCCTGCAGAAAAGCAGCACCCTCTGGAACCCACTGGTCAGAAGGGGCAGCCTATCCCCCAAGACAACCCCGCAGAAGCCCAGGTGGTAGAGAAGGCACAGGTTGGCTGCTGGGGGTCCCAGTTATCAAAACCAGCCTGAAGCCCACTGCTTTTCGGGCCTCCCCTCTGTCCTCTCCACTGACCATATGCTGATGCAATTAAGGAAAGCTCCAGAAGGCCAGGACTCACAGGAACTCAGAGGCTGGAGAGTTTAGCCTTGTTGCCTCCCACTAGAAAGTGGTTTTGAGGTTGTTCACGTGGAATGACTCAGCGAAATGACTCAGCAAAAAGTAAACAAATAAGTGGAGGAAAGAAATCTTGCTCCAGAAGAATTTGGATGCCTCCCCAGAAAACAAAGCCAACTGTCATGACCCAAAACCTCCCTGGGCTGATGCGCCTCCCAGGACCCATCACTCCCAGCCCAGCCCCTCTGCGTAGGGTCCCTCATGAGCTGCTGACCCTCCAGAGCTGGCCATACCCAAGTGACCCCACCTAACTGCTCTCCTCCCTCCCCCACCCCAGCCCAGTGTAGGAGAATAAGGAGTGATCTGGCCCAGGGTCCCTACGCCCTGGGAATGTGTGAGGCTCTTCTGGGGAGCACTCCATGGTGTCAGGTGACCACCTCTTACCTCTCTGTCATGTCCAATGCTTCCTGGAGTCCCTCCTCTCCCAAACTGAAAGATAGAGGGTTACTGATAATCACGGGGTATCCAAGCCCTTCCTCTTGCAGGAGTGGATGCTGAGGTCAGAAGGGCAGGGGAAGAGCTTCTAGTTCTCAAGGCACCTGGACACAGTCGAAGACCAGGGCGGCAACCTGAGCTTCCAGAGTCAGCCTGCCTCCTGTCTTCTGGTTCAGAGGGCAGCCCCCTGCCTCATAGTGTCCCTGGAGCTCTCCAGGGTGGGTTCTGGTGTCCCCCTGATCAGCATTGAGGTCTCCTGGTCCCCTACCAAGAGTAGATTCTACTTTGCATTTGAATACAAAGCATTTGAGCACTTCTAATGTATGCCTTTATTTCTCCCAAAGGCAAGAGCTTTGTACATTAAAAGGTCAGCTCTATTTGGTTGGAACTTTACCAAGAGGGGTCTTAAACCACCAGGCCCCGCTGATAAACCTCCTCTGCCTTCCTGGAATTGCTAACCCCGTAACAACCCCTGGCCTCCAGTTGCTAATTCCTGTTGTAACTGGATCATTCTCTGCTTTTCTGACCAAACTATTTCATTGCGCCCTTCAGTGTAGCCTCAGGCAAGGACTTGGAAATAGAAACATCCTTTAGAATCGATTTTTATGCTGATTATCGTGTTTGTTACATCACAGTTAGGAAAGCACCATTTTTAAAATTGTGCCTGTAGGTTGTCTCTGGATTTCATTTTAGCAGGGTACAGGGCCACGAGGGAAAGCAGTGCTGGGTGTGAGAAGGAGTGTGTGTGTGTGTGTGTGTGTGTGTGTGTGTGTGTGTGTGTGTGTGTGTATGGTGTGGTGGTGTGTAGGAGCTAGAGGGGCTGTCACTACGAGGTGCTGAGCTCCCCTTTCACCCTCTCACTGCCCTGGTGAAAAGATGCAGGAGCTGGGATGTAGGAAGAGTTGGAGCCTCACAGCCTCCTGCCGAGGGAGCAGCTCATCCTTAGGCCCAGATGGAAGGAGCACAGGGCTGAGGGCAAAAGACGAGGCTCTGAGACTCAGTTCTGCAACATCCTTACTCAGAATCCAGGCAGGAGCTTCCTGGTCTTAGTCTCCACAGGGTACCTCCAGGACTGAATGGAGCGTTCCCTTGGGGTTCCCTTCAGAGGTTTGAAGCAGTCCTGGAGGACCCTCTGGGTTCTGCTTCTGCTAGAGCCAACGCGGAGCATGTGGGGAGTGCTGACAGCGTGCACCTTGGACAGGACAGGTAGCCAACTCTGAGCCTGGAACTGGGCCTTGGACTGAAACAGCCTTGTTGGGGTAGGGCGCCATTTAACCAGACATCTGGTGAGGCCTTGTAGAGGTACTGCACCATGTCACTAGACATCTGGTGAGGCGCGTTAGTCCCCTTTCTCGGTCTCCCCTCATATCCCCAAGCTCTCTGACCTCTGTCCCTTGTCCTGCTTCCCAGGCCCTTCCTGGAAGCAGGACAAGACAGCCAAGGCCTGTCTGGGGACCAGTGAGCCTTGAGTAGTACTCAATCCCCATTTCCTGGAAGAGAACAGAGGCCAGAAGTTCCCTGCATGGGGCCTCCTCCTCCTCCTCCTCCTTCCTCTCTGGCCAGCTGCTGGGTTGGGGTAGGGGAGGCCGGTGGAAGCTGACTAAGACAGGGGGTTTCTAGAGTCCACTCCGACCCTGACCCAAGGCCCCACCCACATGTCAGCTAGAGAAAAGTGGCTTCTGGGCTGGGAGAGGCAGCTTAAGGACACAGGCAGTGGCGCGCAGGATCCACCTTCCTTGGAAGCAGTCGGGGAATGTGAAAAGGTGCTGTGGAACCTGCAGGAAATCCAGCAGAAGAGCAATAGAGGGGACGGGGGCAGCCCCATGGAGGAGCTGCTGCATGATCCCATCAACCGGAAGGAGGACCTGGTCTGCCTTGCCCAGGGCCTCTCATGCAACTGGAAATAGGAGGTCTAGAAGCAGGATGGTCTGAGGGGTCTCTGGGACTGTTCACTGGTACAGATCTGGGTGTCAGAGGCGGAGGGAAAGGAAGCCGTTGGCACAGACAATCCCCCTTCCTGAAGCACCCCTGGCAGCACCCGGCAGCTATTCCCTGCTCCCCCACTTGCCGCCAGCTCTGGGAAGCTTGGGAATCTGGGAAACCCCAAGATGTGAGTGATTCTCGCTGGCTCCGCTGGAAGCTGGTTCATTTCAACAGCAGCCAATGCTCTCTTCCGGGGAGGTGCTGGTCAGCCAGGCCTTCCTGCCGAGCCCTGCAAAGGGAACTTAGGTGCAGAGAAGGTTGAACCAGTGCACTCTGGACCCCTAACCTGGATAGGCTTGAGCACACACAGGCCTGCCCGCAAGATCCCATGTCCAGTGAGCAACAGTTCAAGCCCCATCTTAGACATGAATCCAAAGTGTGTGGGTATATGCGGGGATTGGGGGTGCCCCTCAGCTCAGTGAGAAGGGAGGAGTACAAAAGGCACCCAAGAAGAGTCTTGAAGAAGGAAAGGGGTCTGTGCGTGTGGGGAAGAGACAAGGGCGGCATCCTGGGCGGAGGGCACGGTTCATACAGCCCCAGGGGGCCATCCCCACATGGGTTGGGGATTCTAAGCGGGTGAGAGAGTTTGGAGATGAGAAGCACTCCTTTGGCATCAGACATTCCAATCAGTGCCCCAACACCTCCACTCGGTATACCCTCAGCTTCCTGCCTGTTGAGTACAGACAATTCTTCACTAAAGGGGTCACATAAGGGCAGGCTCCATCTCTCCGGGTCCAACAAGCTGGAACAGCAGCTGACCCAGAGAACAGCAGCTGACTCCCAGAATGAATGACCGGGTGCAGGACTTCCAACCCTGTCGTCTCTGACACCACATACAGCCGGGTGCGATCACAAATAAGCAGGTGGTTGAGGCATGGGAAGTGGGCTGATGGTGAGGGTGACAGCAGCCACTGCCATTGATGTCTGTAAGCTGACACTTGAACGTTGCCAACTTGCCAACAAGATAATGGCACAAAATCCATTTATTATAAAGGTCAAGGTGCTTTAGAAGAAGGGGCCCTAAAGAGGAGAGTGAGTAGGGGCAAGAGCCTTGGTTGCCAGAAATTCAGACTTTTCTGGGAGTGCTGTGGAGCTGGCAAGCCCTGATGGAGCCCAGGAGCTAGGAGTCAGCCCCTACTTCGGGATCATACTGGGTCACTTCCTTCCTGTGGGGTGGGGGCACAGACCACCGAGACCAGTCCCACAACATTCCTGCACATCCTCTCGAGAAGGACATCCAGAGCCTCCCAGGAGACAGCCTGAGTCAAGAACTGGGAATTTTTGGAAGTGGAAGATGCTCACCCCATGACTCAGTTCCAGGGAAGACCAGAAGTCACAGGTCAGCTTCCACGATCCCTCAAATCCAGGAGCTTTGACCCTTCTGTGCACTCTGATTTCTTGCTCTCAGCAGCCCTGATTCTGGGCAAGTTACAGCTTCTCCCAGCGTGTGCTGCTAACCATTAGGATAGCTGCTCACCTCCCTCCACGTCTCTGCTCTCACAGGCCTTCAGCTGAGGTGCCCACCCTGACTCCCCTCCTAAGCTGTACTCTTGGACATCTCTGCCCAGGATGGGCTCTGGAGGAACTGACTGTAAATTATTGGGCAAGTGTGTATCGCTTGGCTCTTGTAGAATAGGAATAACAGGGCATTTGCCTAGAGGAGCCAATGAGATGAGGCTTAGAAGGGACTGGCAGAGAACTGGCACATTGCCAGTACTCAGTAAAGAAACAGTTGGTTTCTCAGAAGTAGAATCCCAATACTACACCCATCAGCAGTGTACCCATCTCCCTCCCACGAGGACCCAGAGTTCCTCCCTTTTGCCCCATCCTTCACCCCCCATGAACACAGCTGTGTAGATTAGTTCAACCTTTGGATCAGATGGTTGCCACTACTTCATTGTGCATATTTCAGCCCCAGTAGGAGAGAGATCATTTTGTCTCTGTCCATTTGTCTGGTATCCTGTAGCTTTAGCCATGCAAATCGCATACTATGCAGTTTAGGGCTGCATAGTATTCTACTGTATAGATATACCACAATTTCTTGATTCACTCATCTGTAGTGGGGTTTTTGGGTTGTTCTATATTTTGGCTATTGTACTAGGTGCAGTGATGAAATCAGTGTGTGTATATCTTTTTCAATTAATGTTTTTGTGTTTTGTTTTGGGAATTTATGCCAAGTATTTCTAGGTCATACGAGAGTTCAACTTCCTTTCTTTGAGGAATCCCCACATCACTTTCCAGAGAGGTAGAACCAGAGGACCAAACCATTATTAAAAGTATTGTAAACTAAAATAAATGTAAATTTTCCCCATAAAACCTCGATGAATTGATATTTATGCCAAATGATCCAACATAGTGGAAAAAATAGTGTGTCTTTGTGTTTGTGTAGAATTATGCATATGCGCAATACTTCATTATCTTTCCTAAATTAATCTCACTATATTTTATTTTTTTAATCTAAAGTTTTTTAAAAAGAACCTAATTATATAGGCTTTTTTCAAATTCTACAATCCAATACTTATCTGAGATTTCTGGCCCAAATAATACAATTTATTATTATGTTATGCCATGACTTTTACCTGTAAATATTATTTCTCATTTTTAGAACTACAATATGTGCTATTATTTTCATGAGTGTGAGCTACCAGTCTCCTATCTTCATCATGATTATACAACTTGATTCATGTCATTTCAAACCTCGTATCATCTAGTTAAACAGCAAGCAACTCTTGAGTTTATAAATGTACAAATATTGGGGCTAGAGCCATAGTACAGCGGGTAGGGTGCTTGCCCTGCATGCAGTCGACCTGGGTTCAATCCCTGGTTTCTTCGTATGGTCCCCTGAGCACCACCAGGAGTAATTCTGAGTGCAGAGCCAGGAGTAACACCTGAACATCACTGGGTGTGATCCAAAAAGCCTAAATAAATAAATCACTGTCACTGTCTTCCTGTTCATCATCGATTTGCTCGAGCAGGCACCAGTAACATCTCCATAAGACCTGTCTCATGCAAGTAGAGCCCAAGGGCACCTCCTTGCTCCAGGAACATAAAGAGCCTCAAACCATTCCATCAGGTCATGGGAATGAGGTCTATAATTGTTACTGGTATTTGGCATATCAAATACGACACCGGTAGCTTGCCAGACTCTGCCGTGCGGGTAGCATACAAATAATAAATAAATGTAAAATAAATAAGTAAATGTAAAATATTATTTAAAAAAAGAAAGAGGTGGTCATGGGAACAATATTTTAGTAATGGTGTGGCGGTGGCATGGTTGCAACCTGGCAGTGGTAACTGTAGTAATGACAGTAACGGTAACAACAGCTCTAGTAGCAATGGCTGTAGCAACAGTGGTGTAGCAATTGTTCTTATACTAGTAGTGTGGCAGAGATATTGGTAGGGTAATAGTCACTGCAAGCGTGTCTATAGTCATGGTGGTAGTGGTGATAGTCATCCTAGCAGTAATGGGAGTGTAATGGGAGTGGCCGTAGCAGCATTAGTAACAGCAAGACACAGATACACCCGGCAGAGCAGAAACCAGCTTTCCCCCTTGACCCCCCCTCATTCCATGGACCCACGAGATCAACTTCCGACCTGAGTCCACCATCCCGATGGAGCCTCGGGAAGAGCCCAGAGAAACCCCCCACACCTTGCTGGTAGTGATCTTCACAATCCACACTCCGCAGCTTGTAAGATCTCCACCCAGCAGATTAATCCAGTCTCAGCCCGTCTTGTCAGAAACCCAGCCTACAAGGACCCACCCTGAAGAGACCCGCCCTTCAGAGGGAGAGTGTTTCAAGCCCAGGAATGCTTGAGCCTAGGACACAGATACACCCGGCAGAGCAGAAATTAGCTTTCCCCATTGTGTGCACGGTCGCTGCGCAGCAGCAATTTACCTCAAATTACCGTGAATATTTTACCCACCCCTCTGAAAGAGCCCCACAAAGTAATGAGAATATAGCGCCCGCACGGCAGAGCCTGGCAAGCTGTCTGATGCGTGTTCGATATGCCAAAACCAGTAATAGAAATGCTTATTTTCCTGACCCCGAAAGAGCCGTTAATACGGCAGCAGTAAGAAAGGCAAACAAGCAGTGCCTGATAAAATTTCACGGCCATCCTAGTCTGCCAAAACGAAGAAGGACTAAAATGACTGTCTGTACTTTCAATGCACGTACACTGGCACCGGAAGCATATATTGAGGATCTGATGGTGCAAGTGCAAAAGATCAAGTACGGCATCATTGGTCTGACTGAGACGAGGAGGCGTCAGTTGCATCATGCTGTATTTGACACCAGAGAAGAATTGTTCCTTGGAATATGCGACGAAAGAGGCATCGGTGGCGTTGGTGTCCTTGTCAACACGAACATGGCTGTCAACATTGATTCATTCGAATGCCTAACAAACCGAATAGGACGATTACACTTGAAGAGATGTGGCCCACTGCCAGCAGTTTCTATCTTCATTGTCTACGCACCAACATCCACACACAAAGAAGATGAAATTGAGAAATTCTACATGGAATTGGAGTTCTATAAAAAAGATCACACCTTCTACAAGATCATAGTCGGTGATTTTAATGCCAAGATAGGACCAAGAAGATCGGCTGAAGAACTCCACATCGGGACCCATGGACTAGAATGGAACGAACAGGGTGAGAGACTATCTGGAGTTCATCATGTCCACCAAGACCATTCATGGGAACTCACAGTTCCAGAAGGCTGAAGCGAAACGTTGGACATGGGAATCTCCTGGCAGACAGTTTCACAATGAAACTGACCACATCATCTTCAATCGACGGTTTTGTCTGACCGATGTTGCTGTCGTCCCCAAATTCCAAACAGGATCGGACCACCGTCTCCTTTGTGCAAAATTCTACTTCCCGCAACGGGGAGAAAAGGCTGCAAAGTTTAAGAAGAGAACTCCCAGAACGACCACCAACTGGGAACTCTTTGGCACCATTGCAGCAACATGGGAAGATACCGTCATTGACGACATCAATGAAGAATACAACCGACTGGTTCAGCACCTCCATGATTGTGTGAAGAATGCCGAGAGAGAGAAAGACACAAAAGGACGCCTGTCTTCAGAAACTCTCGAGCTCATTCGCCAACGTGGCAAGACACGAGCCTCAGGAGACCAAATGCTAATGTCCAAGCTTGCTAAACGGTGCAGAGAAGCGATAAAAGAAGACCTCAAAGACAGAAGAGATATACTGTCTGGAAGATGCAGCAGAAGCCGGGAAAAGCATTCACATCGCCCGCCTGTCCTTCGCCAACTATAAGACCAAGATGACTGCCCTCCGACGCCCTGATGGATCTATCACATCTTCCAGAAAGGCAATAAAGAAGATTATCCAGGACTTATACTTTGATATCAAATCTCTTTGATATCCACATCCACCTGCCCACATACCAAATTCCACAGATTGGATATGTCATTCCCAATGTTCTCCCTTCTGAAATCTGACATGCCATCTCATCGGTAAAGAAGGGAACAGCACCAGGCCCAGAAAAAGTCAGACCACGAACACTTGAAGAATCTGCCATCAGTACTCATCAATACACTAGCTCGGCTCTTCACATGCTACCTGTCCGAATGCAAGGTGCCCTCCCAATGGAAAACCAGCAGGACAGTTTACTGTTCAAGAAGGGAGACATTCTCGACATCGGCAACTATCGCCCCATCTGCCTGTTGTCCGTCATCTACAAGCTGTTTACACAAGTCATCCTGAGCAGGATTAGCAGAACACTAGATGAAGGACAACCATGCGAGCAAGCAGGCTTCCAGAAAGGATTCAGCACAATTGACCATATCCACACAGTAACCAAGCTCATTGAGGTTTGTAGAGAGTACAAGATGCCACTCTGTCTCACGTTCATTGATTTACAGAAAGCCTTTGATTCTGTGGAGACTGAAGCAGTCATCGAAGCCCTAGCCAAACAGGGTCTTCAAACCCAATACATCAAGATCCTTCGTGAGCTGTATTACGGATTCACCACCAGGATCTCACCATTCTACAAAGAAGTGATCATTGATGTCAAAAGAGGGGCTCCACAGGGTGATACCATTTCACCAAAACTCTTCAGCGCCACCCTCGAGAACATCATGCGACAATTAGGATGGGAAGGAATGGGAGTAAAGATAGATGGTCGGCAACTACAGCACCTCCGCTTCGCTGATGACATCGTTCTAATAACACCAAGCATTAGCCAAGCGGCACAAATGCTGGCTGACTTTGACCGAGAATGTGGAAAGATAGGTCTACAGCTGAATCTAAAAGAAAACCATGTTTATGAAGAATGAACTAGTTCCAGAGGCCCCATTCACTCTCAATGGAACAAACATCTCTGAATGCAGCAGTTATGTGTACCTAGGTCGAGAAATCAACATGATGAACGACCTGAAACCTGAGCTGCGCAGGAGGAAGAGAGCAGTATGGAATGCCTTCAAAGGCATCAAGAAATAGCTAAAAGGACAAAGAACCTCTGGCTCCGGGCACATCTCTTTGACTCCACCATTCTCCCTGCATTAACATATGCATCAGAGACATAGGCCCTACAAAAGCAGGATGAGAATGCTATTCGGGTCTCCCAGAGAGGAATTGAAAGAGCTATGCTTGGAATATCATGCCTCACTCAAGTGAGAGAAGGAATCCGGAGTTCTGACCTCCGTTGCTATTCCAGAATCAGGGATGCTGTCTCGTTTGCCAAGGCATCGAAAATCAGATGGGCTGGACATGTAATGCGATTTGGAGACAACCGCTGGACTAGAGCCATTACCGACTGGATCCCACGGGATGTCAAAAGATCGCGTGGCTGCCCACCTGGAAGATGGTGAGACTTCCTTGTCAAGACCCTGAAGGAACAGTTTGAGGCTCTTCATATTCCTGAATCAACCAGATGCCATTGGGCTACATTGGCAGGTGATAGGGTCCAATGGAAATGTTACTGGCGCCCGCTCGAGCAAATCGATGAATAACGGAATTCAAGTGATCAAGTCTTGTGATTCAATGAGATGTATACTAGAGAAAGGAAACAGGGACGGCAGATAAACCTGATGAATTGCAAGCAGGAGAGTCTAGAGGAGTTTGGGGTCAGGGACAGGCAGAGTGGAATTCTGGGGAGATGGCAGAATTGGGGAGCCAGATCTGGGTAGTGAAGAGGAAAGGGAAGTTTTCAACTGAGGCAGCAACTTCGCAAACTGTGGCTGAGATGCTCTCCTAAGCTCTGACTTGAAGTGGAATGCCAGGCCTGGGCTTCCTGTAAGCACATCTGTGCTGGTCTTTTGTTTTGTTTTTTGCATGTGAATGTCCAGTTATTCTAGTTTCCTGAGTTAAAGAGATTCTCTTTCTCCATTGTGTAGCCTTTGTGCCTTTGTTCAAGAGCACTTTGTTCAAGAGCATACTTTATGGAGGTCTATTTCTGGGTCTCCCATTCTGTTCCATTGATATACTTGTCTATTGTCTAACCATCATAGCACTGTCTCAGTTACTGTAGCTGCTTTATAGCTGCTTCAAGTTGGGTTGTGTCAGTTCTCTAGCTTTGATCTCTATTCTGGGCATTTGTCTCTCCACTTAAACTTTAGTGTCAGTTTGTCAATAACCATAAAATATCACTCTTGCTTGGGTTTTGTGTGGCCATTACTGGGTCCAGTTGGGAAGCACCAACATCTTCCCATGAACAAGGGCCGTCTCACCTCTGGGTCTTGCCTCCTTTGATGGCACCTACTGAATTTCAAGAAGGTTCAAGAGTCAGGCATACATCAACACTTCGTTTCCCTCTAGATGCAGACCCAAGAGGCGACAAACTCCCTAGAGAGTCGTAGTGTGCATTGCTTTTTCTTAGGGAAAGACCATTTCTGGGGGCGGAGGCGATGGCCCAGCGGGTAGGGGCGTTTGCCTTGCATCGCGGCCGGCCTGTGCCGCCTCGGGTTCGATCCCGGCATCCCATATGGTCCCCGAGCACCGCCAGGAGTAATTCCTGAGTGCAGAGCCAGGAGAAACCCCTGAGCATCGCCGGGTGTGACCCAAAAAAAAAAAAAAAAAAAGAAAGACCATTTCTGTTCTTGCCACGTCGGGCCATCCATAAGAGCACCTAGTGGCTGTCCAAGACTTAGGAAATGTTCAGTGAATGTTTCCTATTATTCCCGTGCTCTGCGGCCATAAGTGATTCCTCTGGATGTCACGGGAAAGGATTTCCCTGGCTCGGTTTCCCTGCTGAGGCATTTAGCTCCTGCCTGACAGGAGTTGAGATATGGGCTCTTAGCACTTGTCCTCTTGGCAGACAAGCAGCTCAGTTCCTCATATCCTGAGTGTCCAGTTCTGGCTCAATATCATGGTCACCACCAGAAGCTGCCTGTGGCCTGTTCTCCAGCCTCCCGGGAGAGTTCCATGATGACTTGCCATGGCTCAGCCAAGGGTGCTTGGGCTTGCCTGAGAGTGCTGTCGCCCTCCCGTACACTCCCCTGGGTCTCTCCAAATCACCGAGCACTGTTGGAGAAGGACATCTTTTATATATCAGAGCTAATCTCGGCAACATTGTGCCTTTGACCCCACACCTTGGCGTCTCCTCCCAGCATCCTCTCTGTCCCTTCCACCTTCACCACCAGTCAGCAAATCTCCAGTCCCTGCTGTGAAAATCCACCAAGATCTGACTACTCTTGCCCTTACCCAACTTCTGCCTGCAGAGATGGATGATGCCAGAAAATGTAAGTGGGTCCTTCTGCCCTTCTATGTTGCCAAAACACCCAGTGGCTCCCGTGTCATGGAGGATCAAAGTCAATGACCACCACAGGTGCAAGCTGCTACTTTATCTCCGTGTCCTATTATTTTTCAGGTCTCTGATCTCTTATTTGTCTGACCACAGTCCTTACATTCCCCCAAGGTAAAAGAGCTTTAGAACAAAGTCCAGGCCCTGGTTTGGACACGGCAGGTGTGCTCTCAGTTCAGGTCCACTGTGCTGGTACTGCCCTGCCCAGACAATCTTCTCTCTGCTTGAGCAATCCCTCTCCCTGTCAGGACAATCTTCTTCCTGCCCAGACAACCTCCTCACAGCCTGCCGTGTGGTCCTATCCTCCCCCAGCAGAGAACTTTACTCAAAGGGAATTTCTCACAGACTTTCCTGGCACCCAAGGCTATCCGTAGCTCTCCCTCGACCCCTGGTTCTGCCTTGTGTTTTCCGCAGCTCATCTTCCAGAAAACGCTCTAGAAGGACTATTTGTATAACTATGGTGTGGGTCTGAGTCCCACAGCGTCTCCTTTGTTCCGAGTCCCTCACCGTCTCCCTTATTATGTGCTGAGCCTCTGAGCCTGGCACAGAGCCTGGCATGTCATAGCAGTTTAAAGCGTGAACTTGTGAAAGATAGCCCTCAAGAGGTTGATGTCTGTCCCCACCTCACCTCGCAATCCTGGCTCCTGGCCTTTAGCCCCGAGAGCACAAATTCTCCCTGCACTTAGTGGGGTTGGCAGCCCCTGTTCACATAGATGCCCGCCTTGGCCCGACTCTTTGCTACTCCCGAGGCTGCAGGTCTGACCTGAATCCACTCGCTTTGTTTCTCTCTTGGAGCCTATTTGCAATCCAGCCAGACACACGCTTCTCATTTGCCAGAGAGTTGCAGTGTTGAGAATCCTGCATCCAGGACTGAAGGCGGGGATCTGATGTGCCCCACCCCAGATATTTGGAGAGGGAATTGGGGTACAGGAAAGAATGTCCCAGAGGTTTTAGTAAACCACCTGCCAGGAAACTGAGGAAAGGGAACCCAGAGGTGTTCTCAGAAAGTGGCTCTGATCACTGACCCCCTCCCCAGGACAGGGTCCCTGAATGGCCAGGAAGTCTATTCAGTGGTTGGGAGTTTGCCACAAGTGTGTGGGGGGCAAAGAGCAGTTAAGATAGACGAGATCAGGCGCGTTCAGGGTGGTATGGCCGTAGACAAGAGCAGTTAAGATAGAGAAGGGACCAGTGTGATAATATTTGGAATTGATGACTTTGTACAGAAACTGAATGTTGAAAGTAGGTAAAGGGATATACCTAATAACCTTTCAGTGTCTGTGTTACAAACCATAATGCCCAAAAGGAAAGAGAGAGAGAGAGAGAGAGAGAGAGAGAGAGAGAGAGAGAGAGAGAGAGAAGAAAAGTGCCTGCCATAGAGGTGGGCAGGGGAGGAAACTGGAAACATTGATGGTGGGAAATGTACACTGGTGAAGGGATGGGTGATGGAACTTAGACTGACAACCAATTATGAATAACTTGGTAATTGGGTATCTCAATGTTCAGTTAAAATATTAAATATATACTTTAAATTAAAAAGAATAGTGTCCCTAAAGGGTTTAGAAGGAACAGGGAGCACCAGGTTCCTGAGGTAGCATCAGAGCTGAAGACCAGGGGTACGGTTATTCCACTTGAGCTCACCCCTGCCAGCCAATGCCAGATCAGAGCCATCTCCATGAGTGGGTGGGCAAGCCAGGGTGGCGCTGACCCGACCCTGCTCCTTCCCAGCCCGGCAGGAACTCAGCACATAGCTCAGCAGATGCTCCTTCCTGCTGTTGGGTACACACGGAAACCACTGTCCTCCCCACGGAGAGCCAAGGAGCTCCATCGGTACCCTAGGGCCTGTGGCAGAGGCCATATTCCGTTTCCAAGGGTGGGGTGCAGGAGTGAAAGCCCCCACTGCCTAGTCCAAGGGAAGGAGGAAGTCGGCTGTATTTCTAGACAGACGCCGACTCTCTCTCGCTCGCTGCATGTGATCCTGCCCTGTCCTTTCTTGTTTCCCAACAGCTCTGGCTCAGACTGGTGGCTGCCAGCCTTGTTTTGTGAGAAAATTAAAGCTCAGAAAGCAGGCCCTTTGCCCAGGTCATGCAGCTTGTAACTGGCAGAACTGGCCTCTGAAACAGATCTATCTAGCCTCCAGTCCCATGCTATTCCTCCTGGGCCATCCCCTCTGAATAAAGATACTACATGCGAGGACCAAGAGACAGTTTGCATTGAATCCGCATAGGGGGCAGCCTACATTAGCTTTTCTACAAATGCGGAAACCAAGGGTGAGGGAGGTGGCCTAGTATGTCAGAATGTCTTTCTCTTGAATGGCCAGCTCTGGGCAGGGTCAGCTCTGAGACAATGGGTGCCCAGCGTGACCAAACCCAGGGAAAATAGAGGACTCAGGCCTGAGCCGCCAGAGAAACAACCCCACCACCTGCTTTCCTCTGTCCTCCTCAGGGGCTCTGCCACGGCCCAGAAGGTTGCTTGGGTCCTGCCTTGGAGCAGAGAAAAATCTTAGTGGTGTGGTGGTGACAAAAGAGTCAAATCAGAACCACATCCCAGCAAGCTCCTTCAGGTAGGGACAAGGAAACTGCCAGCTCGCTCAAGAGACAGTAGAGTGGCAGGACACTTGGAGCGCACACACTGACCCGGTGCAATCCCCAGCGCCATCTGTGGCCCCCTGAGCACCATTGGGAGAGTCCCTGAGCTAGGAGCAAGTATTGAGTACTGCCCCTCCCCCAAAAAGAGGGAGAGCTGTCAATTGAACCTTTGCTTAGCTGCACAGCGACAGTGTGGACAGCATCCAGGAACCAGCCCAGGAGGGGACAATGACGTCATCTCCTACACCCAGAAGACTCATCTGACCAATTGTCATTTCCTTATTGTACTAAAAATCTGCCCCCGGGGACTGGAGAGATAGTTCAGCAGGGAAGGCACTTGCCTTGCATGCAGCAGATTAAGTTTGATACTGAGCACCCCAATGGTCCCTTGAGCCCCTCCAGGAGTGGTCCCTGAGCACAGAGTCAGGAGTAAGCCCTGAGCACTGCCAGATATGGACAAAAATCAAAATACTGATTGGTTAATTGACTAAAAGTTTAAAATAACAACTGCACAACAGTAAGATTCAAAAGGAAAGAGAGAGAAGGAGAGAGAGAGAGAGAGAGAGAGAGAGAGAGAGAGAGAGAGAGAGAGAGAGTAGCAGGCAGGGGTGGGGTTTTGGGGGTGGGAACTTTGGTGGTGGGAAATGTGCACTGGTGAAGGGACAGGTGTTGAAGCATTGTATGACTGAAGCCCAATCATGAAACAACTTTGTAACTATCTCACTGATTCCATTAACAATTAATTAATTAAAATAATAACTTAATTGCACCCAATCTGGGCACAGCTCCTAAGCACCAGAGCATGGCCCACGGGGAAAAAAAAAAACTTTAAAAGCCTGAAAACAGCTTCTTGTGTCCAGGCAAACAAATTGGTTACTTGGAAGCCAGAGTTGCCCATGTTCCAAACTGCCAGCCTGTGGCTAATCACGCTCTTCCTCAGCCCTCACTGTCTCTCAGTTGCTTAGCCCCGCAGCGAAAGCCGGGCAGATTCACAGTAATGGTCGGTGGTGGAGACCTCAGCATCGAGAACCTGAGTCATGAGCTCAGACCTAGACTCCTCACTGGCTCTTTGATGGCGAGTTGCTCATCTCACTGCACCGCCCCTGCTTCGTCTGTGAGACAGGGCTATTGAAAGACGCGGTGAGCAGAAAATGGAACAGTGCAAACAATTGTCGAGGGTACTAATGCCAACCTAGAACTGAGCTTTAAATACAGGCAAAAAGATACACATGAACACCCTTTAATGTATGTTCTGTAATCTGCAATCTGGAAGGGAAGGAAAAGTGAAAGAGATAGAGAGAAAGGGAAAGAAATAAAGAACCTGCCATGGAGGCGGGCTGGGGAGGAGGGAGGGAATCCGGGACATTGGTGGTGGGAGATGGGCACTGGTGGAGAGATGGGTGCTGGAACACTGTATGGCCGAAACCCAAATATGAACATCTTCATAATTGTGTATTTCACGGTGGTATAATAAAATACAAGAAAGAAAGAAAGAAAGAAAGAAAGAAAGAAAGAAAGAAAGAAAGAAAGAAAGAAAGAAAGAAAGAAAGAAAGAAAGAAAGAAAGAAAGAAAGAAAGAAAGAAAGAAAGAAAGAAAGAAAGAAAGAAAGAAAGAAAGAAAGAAAGAAAGAAAGAAAGAAAGAAAGAAAGAAAGACAGACAGACGTGGTGAGGAGTTGTGGGTAACGTCCTTGGAAGCAGGTGTCTCTTGGAGTCTATCAATGGCAGGCCCCAATCCAACCCCCTTTTAACGTTTCCAGCATGAAAGACAGCATGGATGAAGGGAGTGGCAAAACAGGAGTGTGTGTGTGGGGGGGGGGCAAGAGCACTAGACCCAGTGTCCAAAGACACAGCTTAATTTCTCCGTTGTGGCCTCCAGCAACTCAGGTCTGGCCCTTCTTGCTGGAAGGAGAATGGGGGTGCAGTCAGCAGCCTTCATCAGGCTGAGGATTCCCCCAAGGCGAGAACAAAATAGTAGGTGTGGGAAGATTATGTAAAGCCCCAGTGCTGGAGCAACGTCAGCTATTGTGCGCCCTAGGCTGCCCTTTCTGGCCCCGCACCACACCCAGGCTCTCCGCAGCCAGCGGTCACTCCCGTCCTTCCTGCTTCTCAGCTGCCCTGGAATCTGCTGACTCCCAGAGAGGACTTCAGAGCACAGCGCAAATGGCCCAAAGGTGGCTTCCAACGCCTCTGGCAGCTACGCCAGCCCCAGCCCTTCCTCCTTGAAAAGATCTGATGCTGGGAAAGCATGTGGGTGGGAAGTTTTGATGCCCAGTCGTAAGCACCCACCGAGTATCTGCTGGGTGCCAGGTCCCATGACTGAGGAGACCGGGAAAAGCCTCGTGGTCCACGCTCAGAAGCAGAGTCTAAGTGAGAGTCACTCCACAAACACAAGGCGATACAATAGGATAGAGCAGCACATGGTGACCTGGTGCCCAGGGGGGAAAGGATGAATGGAAGGGCATGGAACAAGCAGAGAAGGCTTCCTGGAGGAGGGGGCATCTGGGATACACTCAATCCTCACCCAGTCCAGCTATAACGGACTTCATATTAGCACCTCCTCATCCCAATGTTGACAGACTTATCAACACCCAGAGCTTGAGGGGACTTTTAACATTACAGGCTGCCGTTATCAAAAGGAAGAGATTAGTACAGAGTCACCTTCCCAGGATCCCCTGCTCAGTCTACTGAAAGCATCATGTCATTTTCTTGTGAAGATGGTATCAGATGACTCCATCTCCACGTAGACATTGGGGTGAGTGGGGAGATTGGGATGAATATTGAGCTCCTGTCTGGCACAGGCGTCACCTCAGACAGCACGCCCTCTGCTCACTGTGCTGGGATTCCTCTTGTGCCCGCACGCCCTCTGCCTTACTGTGCTGGAATTCCTCTTGTGCCCGCACGCCCTCTGCTCACTGTGCTGGGATTCCTCTTGTGCCCGCACACCCTCTGCTCACTGTGCTGGGATTCCTCTTGTGCCCGCACGCCCTCTGCCCTACTGTGCTGGAATTCCTCTTGTGCCCGCATGCCCTCTGCCCCACTGTGCCTGCACACCCTCTGTCTCCCACTGTGCCCGCATACTCTCTGCCTCACTGTCTGGGACTCCTGCTGTGCCCATGTCTCAGGGACTTGCCCTTTTCAGTTTGGGGCCCTAATGTCAGGGACAGTACTGCAGCAGGAAGAGATGAGGGCAACACTGCTAGTAACCAGGACAGAACCATCTGACTTTGGGGGACAGCGTGTGTACTGAGTCCCACTCCTGACTGTGCTGGGGGTGGCGGTGGTTCATCCCTAACGGTGCTTGGGGATAATGCAGTGCTGGCGATTGGCTGAGGCTAAGGCCAGTACCTAACCCCTATACTGACTCTCCGGTGCCTCTAACCAAGCTGGGGGCTATCAGCTCTGGATATAAGCAGATAAGTGATTCTGTTTACTCATCTGTGAAATGGGGTGGAAAGAGGGTCTGGAAAGGACATAGAAAGGAACACCTGCTTCCTGGCAATTCTAGACTGCACTATGAAGGAAGGAGAAGAGAGAAGGAAATGGCAAGGAAATGGTCACATTTGCCCGCCAACCCTCGGAAAGGTGGGGGCCGGAGCTGTGGCTCATGTCTGGGGTACCTCCCACCCGGTCCCGGGAGTGCTCGGCCCCCACCCCTCAGTGTGGTCACAGCTAGGCCTCAGTCTGGTCTTGGTCCCAGCCCACCCTGCCCCTGCCCGGCTCTCCTTCCCTCCTGGAGCCCTCTCTCGTGCCACTGCTTCCATCGGGGCCTCCTGCTCCCCAGAACCTTCTCCGGAGCTCAAGCCTGCCTGTGGGGAGAAACGTCACTCCAGGGCCCTGGAGGTCAGGCCTCTGGCCCCATCTGTGCAGTTAGGCTTAGGGGACCGGACAGTCTCTGTGTTTGCTTGTCGCAGGGGAGAGTGTCCCACAAGGCCCTTCTCTCCCGCTTGGGCTATTCAGATTTTTCTTGTTTTCACTTTCCGTCTC
The DNA here is from genome assembly GCA_021461705.1 of Cryptotis parvus. Taxonomy (NCBI): domain Eukaryota; kingdom Metazoa; phylum Chordata; class Mammalia; order Eulipotyphla; family Soricidae; genus Cryptotis; species Cryptotis parvus. The sequence continues at coordinate 137,492 of JAJIBD010021520.1, forward strand.
AGCCCAGTGTCTCTTGCTCCTTTGGGGTTTTTTGTTTGTTTGTTTGTTTGTTTGTTTTGTTTTGTTTAGGGATGGGGTGGGGTTACACTCAGCAGTGCTCAGGGCTTACTTCTGGCTCTGCACTCAGGTATCACTCCTGATAGGCTCGGGGGACCATGGGGTGCCAGGATCAAATCCGGTGGGCCATGAGCAAGCAAGGTAAGTGCCCTGCCCACTTTAGTGCCTCTCCAGCCCCCGTGTCCCCTGCTCCTTGATGGACGTGTGTGACTTCTCTTGAGTGGCACAGTGTCAGCATAGAGAGAGGAAGCGTCAGGCTTTGGGTTTTTCTTCTCTCTGGTCTTGGAGCTATTTGCAGCAGAGAATTCGACCCCTGGAGAAGCATTTTCCCTCCTGGAGAGTTTAGGACAAACCTGAGTCTGCCTGACTCCCTCATCCCTGGGTCCACCTTCAGATGGGTGAGAAAGAAAAGGAAAAACCAAGAATTGACCAAGATGATAAGCTTGGCACTGAGTGTGAGCGTGGAGGAAGTGGGGGGTCCTTGTGGTCAGTCTATGGGATTAGTCACCGCAGGGCACTCGGTTGCTACAACAGGCCAGCCCCAGCCAGCTCGGGCTTCACCATAATAAAAACCCATTTCTTGCCCAGGTGATATTCACTGGGGTCAGGCCCCACCAGTTATGGTATTCCACATCTGCGTGGTGTAGCCTTTGTGGTCATTGGGACAAGGAAGGAAGGAAGGAAGGAAGGAGGGAGGGAGGGAGGGAGGGAGGGAGGGAGGGAGGGAGGGAGGGAGGGAGGGAGGGAGGAAGGAAGGAAGGAAGGAAGGAAGGAAGGAAGGAAGGAAGGAAGGAAGGAAGGAAGGAAGGAAGGAAGGAAGGAAGGAAGGAAGGAAGGAAGGAAGGAAGGAAGGGGTGCTGTGTCAACTGGCTATCTGGAAGAGAGACCAATTGTGATTGTTCTGTGTGACTATTTAACGGGGTCTGGGGCTCAGCTCAGATGGGCTTTAGGGGTCTGTTGTTTGCAAAACTTCTTTTCTGCTTCTTTAGTCTGACTTCTTGCTTTTTATGACTGTGCTCAGGGCGTACTTCTGGCTCTGTGCTCAGGGATGAATCCTAGAAGTTCTTGGGGGACCATATGTGGTGCCAGGTTGGCCACGCAAGACAACCATATTACCCATTGTACTTGCTCTTCTGCCCCACTGTTGGCTGACTTTCCTTAAGCTCTGTTTGCACCAGGGCAGTATGTGAGTTTGGCACCAGAGAATGTATAGACTTTAAGCAAGCAAGAAAGGGGCTGTGAGGTCTATGCCCACCTTCAAAGGATACAGTATGGTAGGTTGAAAATCTAGGCCCTTGGCTTCCCAAAGTATTAGGTATTCAGCTTTTGACTTGCATTATAATAATTGTTTCCATCTTACCTCTGTTTCTCCATCTATCAACTGGGGAAGTGGAACTGATTCTTTAACATATAGACTCTGGAATCCAGTTTTCATCCATATGGGTCTGGGCAAAAGCTGCATCATCTCTCTTGAACCTCAGTTTTCCTACCCATGAAAAGGTCATGCGAATAGTCCTTCCATGATAAGATTGTGTTGGGGGATTTGGGAAGCACATTATACAAATATTATCGGTGTGTGTCTGACATAAAAACAATAATATTAGGGACTATTCTTAATATTAGAGGGTGGGTCATCTATGCTACAAAATACTATTCTACTCAAAAGGAGCATAAACTATTGATATGAATCACAGTATAAATGGGTAGTAGAAGTAAACTGAGGAAAGAGTATACACACTGTTGGGTGGAATCTACCTCAAGTGTGTGGGAGTCAGAGGTTAGGTAAGACAGAGAAGGGACCAGTGTGCTAATACTTGTTGGAAATGATAATACGAGCCTTGAACTGAATATTGAATGTAGGAAAAGGGATATACATGATAATCCCTATGTATTACAAGCCACAATGTATAAGAATAGGAAGAGAGAGAGAGAAAGAGAGGAAGAAGAGATAAAGTGCCTGCCATAGAGGTCGCTTCCACATCTGCATGTGTATCCTTTGTGGTCATTGGGACAGGGAAGGAAGGAAGGAAGGAAGGAAGGAAGGAAGGAAGGGGTGCTCTTCAGAAGTGCTTCACATCTGAAGAGATAGGAGGGAGGAGGAAATCAGGCACATTGGTGGTGGGAAATGTGCACTGGTGGAGCAATAGTTGCTGGAACACTGTATGACTGAAACCTAATCATGAACAGTTTTGTAATTATATATCTCACTGTGGTATAGTAACATTTAAAAATAAATTTAAAAAAAGAGTACACACTAATTGTATTTTTTTGGAAGATCTAGAAAAGATACAATCTATAACATCAGAAAGCAGGTTAGTTGCACGTGGGGCCTGAAGCAAAGGGGTCCATGATGGTTCATTTCGTGCCCACCTGAGGGCTAAGAGAGGCCCAGAAAGCTGCTAAACATGAGCGGGTGTGGCTGTGAGGGTGTTTCCAGGAGAGATTAGCAAGAAGAGTGAACAGATCCCCTCACTAATTCCCTCGCTAATGCAGTGGGCTTTGTGCGGTCCATTGAGAAGCTGGAGAGCTCCAGGACACGAAGCAAAGGCCCAACTGCCCTTTGTGTGGGCTGAGACACATCCGGGCTCTCGGGTTTCAGACTGACACTGGGCGCTTCACCCGTAGACTCCCTGATTCTCAAAGAATCTGTTGGATAGACCCCCTTACCCCAAATCCCACCCTCAGCCCGGCGCTCTGGCTCTCTAGCACTCTTTCTTTGGGTCTTTCTCTGTGCACATCCAGTCTGCCCTCAGCCTGCTGTGATAAGGCTGGAACAGTGTGAGGTTCTGGTGGCATGTGGGAGGCCCAGAAATGGGCTTGTCATGGAACAAAAATGCCATCAGTGCACAGCCTTGCTGCACTGGGGACCCAGTGACCCTCTCTGGGGTCTGTAGACCATGATTCAGGAGCCACTGTGGGAGGTGGGGGTTAGGGTGGTGGTTAGCTGCTGTGACGGCTCACGGTCTGGCTCCCTTGGTCTGATCATTAACTGTGTCTGGAAGAAGACAGAACTCCCCATCCTTATCAAGATTCCAGGAGCACCTAATGCCCAGGCTGGGAATGTAGGAAAGCTGGAAAAGGGACAGGAACACTGTTCCCCACCTGTTCCCCGTGGTTTGGCAGGAGTGATCCCTGAGCACAGAGCAGGAATAAGCCCTGGGCACCCCTAGGTGTAGCCCAAAACCCCACTCCACCCATCCCTCTAAAAAAAAAAAAAAAAAGAAATCTCGACTAAATGTTTCACTTGTCCTGGTGTTTCTGAATCAGATCATCTATAGGGTAGAGATGTGGAAAATGGTCTCTACACTGAGGGCCTGGAATCAACCCGCTTTTTGACAGTGAGTGTCAAAGGCCTTGGAGGAGATTGTGCACTTGGAACAAAAGCTGCAGAGACCAGTGTAAGTCAGCAGTGAGGTCACCTAAGACACACGGAGACCGTCTCAGGGAATCCAGAGGTGGCAAGAGCAGGGACTGTCAGGGCTTCCCTTCTCTGCTCTCAAGCCTTCCTTCAAGACGGGGCTCCTGAGATCCACACGGCAGGAAGCACGTGGTCTGAAGCCTTCCTTCAGGACGGGGCTCCTGAGATCCACATGGCAGGAAGCACGTGGTCTGAAGCCTTCCTTCAAGACGGGGTTCCTGAGATCCACTCGGCAGGAAGCACGTGGTCTGAAGCCTTCCATCAAGACGGGGTTCCTGAGATCCACACGGCAGGAAGCACGTGGTCTGAAGCCTTCCTTCAAGACGGGATTCCTGAGATCCACACGGCAGGAAGCACGTGGTCTGAAGCCTTCCTTCAGGACGGGGTTCCTGAGATCCACACGGCAGGAAGCACGTGGTCCGACTGCAGCGCTTCTGTTTCCCTCCACCACTTCCAAGTACTAAGGAGGGAAATGCGGTTGAGATTGGCTCAGAGAGGTCACACTGTGTGAAGGCTGGGTCATCAGGAGAGAGTCACCAAGTAGCGCCTTTCCCCTTTCCCTGCCTTTCACTTTCCCTGAGATGAAGGTGGGCAGTCGACACAGAGAGGAAGAAGACGTTGCTGGTCCATGGACTATGAACACTGCCCATGATAGCACATACACTGCCCATGATAGCACATACACTGCCCATGATAGCACATGCATACATTACTCAAACCCCTCGCGTGAGGGGCTTGTGCAGGGCTCAGGGTTTGCAGAATGTTTCCCTGGGCAAAGATACCTCCAAGCTGTGGCCATCACAGGTGAGAAACTGAATATGAATACCTGTCCCCGGTCTCTCAGTCTGCAGACCTGACGCCATCTATACCCCCTGGACCATGTGGCTCTGGATGGTCCCCAGGTATTTCTGTTTTCTTTCTCACTCTGATCACATCGCTAGAGTCTTGGTTCTTTGCTCAGCTTAATTCTGACTTTTGGCCCTTTAGACTGATTGTCAGTTCTTGGTTTCTACACTGTCCCTTGCTTATCGTCTCTACTGGGCTTTGACTATACTTGGCCTATGACTCTACAGTCTCTCTCTACATCCAGGGTGACCTCACAGAGGTCATTACATGCTGCCTTAAAATTCAAGCCTTGGGACTAGAGCAATAGCACAGTGGGGAGGGCATTTGCCTTGCGTGCATCCAACCCAGGTTCAATTCTGGCATCCTGAATGGTCGCCGAGCACTGCCAGGAGTGATTTCTGAGTGCAGAGCCAGGAGTAACTCTTGAGCATAGCCAGCTGTGACCCAAAAGTCAAAAAATAATAAATTCAAGGGACCAGAGTGATAGCCCAGCAGGTAGGGTGTTTGCCTTGCACACGGCCGGCCTGTGCCGGCCCGGGTTTGATCCCCAGCATCCCATATGGTCCCCTGAGCACCACCAGGAGTAATTCCTGAGTGCAGAGCCAGGAGTAACCCCTGAGCTTCGCCGGGTGTGACCCAAAAAGCAATAATAATAATAATAATAATAATAATAATAATAATAATAATAATAATAATAAATTCAAGCCTTGCCGGTCAACTCCCTGACCAGGCCCATCTTCAGTTGCCCAGTTGCTCCACAGGGAGCATTTCAAGATTTGGGCCATTTTGGCCATTTATTCATGCTCAAGCTCTTGAGCTTTGGTTCAGTATTCTATGAGTGTCAGCTCTCCATCAAGCCTGATGGTGATAAGACAGTGATAATGACTCCAAGTTGCTTATGGACAAGGAGATCATAGATAGGCCCCAGTCATGTTTAGTGTTGGGAAGGAACCAAGAACCACGACAAGAAACCTCCTCTTGGGCCAGGCCAGTGAGAGCAGAACTCCCTAGAGCTCGGAATGTCAGAGATGATTCTGGCCTTGGCACAGGGAGCTGGAAGAGAAGCAGTCTTTGTTAGCTCCTCATCCCAGGGCACAATGCGGCATTCATGCTACTCCCCTCGGGACTCGGGAAGCATTTTAGGCACAAGAAAGGTCCATGCGTCATCATAATTGTGTAATATGGCTGCCCTCTTTCCGCCCCACCCCTTAACAGATCCTGGTCTGGGAGATAAAGTTCTGTGGATGCTTTAGTGGTGCTGGCCGCCATCAGACAGCTTCTCCTGTCGCCTTTGATTTCTCCTTCTGAGGAGCTGGAATGCTGGGGGCCACTTCCTGCCCTCAATCTCACCCCATCCCCAACCCCCTTATTTTTGTCACTTCATAAAGACTTCAGCCAGTGCCCCCAAATGAATCCGTGGGAAATTCTCTCTGAAGGTATCTGATGACAAGAAGGCATCGCCCAAGTTTAGCTGCCCTGAGTTTGAATCTCTTAGTAGATGTGACATGTTAGACAATCTTTTGTCCAACCTTTCTTGGTTGAAGAAAAGGTTTTACTTTTGTTCATTCTTCACTGTTTAAAATAATACATAGGGGGTCTGGAGTGATAGTACAGAGGGGAGGGTGTTTGCCTTGCACATGGCAGACCCATGTTCGATCCCCAGCATCCCATATGGTTCCCCCAATCACCACCAGGAGTAATTCCTAAGTGCAGAACCAGGAGTAACCACTGAGGATTGCCAGGTGTGACCCCAAACCCCAAAATAATAATAATTATAATAATAATAACAATAGTAGTAGTAGTAGTAGTGTAGTAGCAGTAGCTAATATTGCTACTAATAGCAGTAATAGCAGTAGCAGTCGCAGTAGTAGTAGTAGTAGTAATACTTAGGGAAACAGCTTCATAGGGTTAGTGTCAGGATCCAATGAAATAGTCAACAGTACCTACCACTGCTCCATAAATGCTGTGTCATTTTATAAATCCTGAGGAGGTTTGGTGAAATAAGTGAGCCCCCAGTCACAGAAAACTGGGATCTTCCATAGAAAGGTGACTGGTTCTTTATATAATGGTGGGGGGGGTTGGACCTACAGTGAGAAACAGACTCAGGTTAATCAGACAATGAGTCAAACCCCACAGGGCTATGCTCACCTCCACTTTCCACAACAGGTCAGGAGATGCTGGTTGGTGCAGCGACTCCTCCCTGGCGACTAAGCCCGTATGCTGCAGAGCTGACATCTGATCCTGCCCCCAGGTTCCAGAGCCCTTGCCCAGGAATGGCTCCGGGCAACACGTGTCCTCTGCTGCCTGTACCTCTTTGCTGGGCTGGAGGTGAGACATGAGGTGCCCAAGAAGCAGAGGCAGTAGGAGAGGCTTGAGGTGGAGCCTGTGAGGCTGGAATCTGATGTCATAGTGATGGTGACTATACACGCACCACCAGCAAGAAGCTCTGTCCGTGAGTTCTCAGGAATCCCACTAGATCCCAAGGCTTGATTAGCATGTTCTGGTATTGTCCTAGGCTCGGGGACTGGATGAAGCCTGAGTAAGAAGGAATGAATACACTGACAAATGCATAGCTGAAGAGTGAGCAAGAGAATAAGACGACCATCCACCAATGGCAGTAGACCCCGGAGAGTCGGCAGGCAGAACTGATTCTTGCAAGGGGGTAGGGGGAGGAGGGCATGGGAAGGCACCTGGCGACGTTGGTGAAGAGGCGCTGCCACTCTGGTGGTAAAATAGTCTATGCCTGAAACGCCATCACTAACAGTACTGTGGATCCTGGTGCCGGAAACACTGAACGGCAAGGAAAGATGAACCAGCCAAGGAGGCCTGAAGCAAAGGGAAGTGGTCACAGCTCCATGAGGCCTTCACGTGCAAACCAGGCAGCAGACAGTGCACTCACACCTGTCCGACAGGAACATCACAGCGCTCCCAGGGTTCCTGCGTGCTAGGCCTCTGCCAGGCCCCCTTACCTGGGTTCTCTGGAATTCCCTCAGAGTATTGCACGCCAGCATGGTGATTAGTCTCCATTTTACACCTAAGGAAACTGAGGCCCATGGAAGTTGTAAATTCCCAGCCAGCGGCCTTAGAGTCAGCCATCAGAGTCTCAGCTTCTAAACATCGTGCTCGTGGCTTCATACTGCCTCTGGCATCTTGTATCTCAATTAAGTACATAGAAACATCTGGAAATCTTGTGAAGGGTTGTTTCACTCACCATGAGCTGTTTCACCAGACCTCTATCTTCTGGCCTGTCCCAACCTTGCTCCTACACTGACTTTATCAGGGCGTGGGGCAGGCACACACCCAGCAGAGTGAGGGAAACATTTGAGTCCAGGGTTTGCCAGGATTCAAACCCAGATGCCAAGTCTGCTCTCCAGCCCTTTGATCCAACTCCCGAGCCATCCAGCTCTGCCTTTGGACGTGAAGGCACTCAGCCACGGGTGGGGAGCAGTGCTTGCTGGCACGCCCCCCACACCCAGGCAGCACCCTCCCACTGGCCTTTACATCACTGCTGCCCAAGCCAAGAGCCTGGGATATGTCCTGCCTCTCAAGCTGGGCCTCAGGCTTGCACGAAGCTGGATCCCTGGGCATGACCTGACTTGTCCTCTGTCAGCTTCCCCAGAAGGACAGTGGCTTCAGCTGCTTCTGCTTCTCGGCCGGGGTCCAAGGCTCCAGAAGGAGAGAGGGATATTTTCAAGGTCACCCAGCACAGACAGCTTCTAATGTCCAGGTTTCTTGAATCCTTCTGCCCAGAGGTCATAAATGTAACAAAAAATGGCCAGAGGCTTAATTCACCCAACTGGGATCAGAATTCAGACAGGAAGTGAACGTTTCTGATGCTAAATCCCAGACCTTCCCTCTTCCTGCTATCCCCGCTCCCACTCACAACCCTGAGCATCTTCTCACATTGAGTGTGTTTTCATTTTGTTTGATGCTCAGCACCTCTGCACTCGAGTATCACTCCTGGTGGGGCTTAGGGGACCATATGTGGTGCTGTGGGTTGAATCTGGGTCGGCTGCCTGCAAGGCAAGTGACCTACCCACTGTATTGTCTCTCCGGCCCCCACTAAGCAGGTTCTGGCAGATACTTCCTGTGTGCCTCTGCAGAACTTAGGAAGCCCACAGAGCTCTGACCAGCATGGCCCCTGGCCCCTGCCATTATCGTACTCACAGGCAGCCAGTCAAGGCCAGGGACCTTGTCTGAGGTAACATCCTTGTCCAAGAGCTCAGTAGAGATAGTCCCAGAAAAGGGACCTTCTAGTGGCCCAGGGAGATAAGGGAGAACATTTGTTCTGGAGTGGGAGGGTGAGGGGCGTCTGCAGGCAGGACCATGTGCATCGCGGAAGGGTCTCATTCTGGAAGCATCTCAGGAGGGAGAGTGGTGAATTCAGTAACAGGTGAATGAAAGCAAAGGAGACAGTCTCCGAGAGCCATGTTCCTTTCCCATGCTGCGTAGCAGTGACTGCAAGGTTGTCAGACGACTCACTCATTACATCACCATTTCTATCCGTCAGGAGGTGCCAAGTCCCAAACTCAGTGATTCCTGAGCAGACACCCGGCTCCTGAAAGGTACAGGGCCCAACATTACTGTATAAAAAGTATCATGAGCATCACCGCTAGGCACCGCCCAGACCAGAGCACCCGGGTACATACTTGGTGGCAGGCACATCTTACTCCGTGTCAAGAGAAAACTTTCAAGTTTCCTGACGGAGCTGGAATTCCAATGGTGCTTTCCTGTCTCCCGGGGTAGAGCAGAGCCTGAGCACAGCCCCCTCCTGAACAAGCCCGAACCTTTACCATCACCAGCACCTCTACCAGCAGCCCACCATGCTGCCGCCATCGTTGCCATCGTCATCACCACCATCATCATCCTGTGTAGTACGATTAGGAAAAGTGGTCAGGTCCTCTGGGCTCCTGTCCACACTTACGACATACCACTAAACGCTACTGATGTTATCGCATCCCATCCTCACAGGAACCCCATTAGGCAGTTGCTCTCTCAACTGGCAGATGAATAAAGAAGAAAGGACTTTCAGAGAGGCAGCAAAACTGGTCCAAGGTCACTCACCGAGGAGTGTAGGGGAAATGAGTCCAATTACATTCAACGCGCTGCCCACTGCAGCATAGACAAGATGGATCATGCTGAGCTAGTGCCGGCTGTAAATCCCACTCTTCCCTCCTTCCCAGGAAAGTGGATTAGGTTGCAAGGCAGGGAGAATGACGTCAAGGCAGCAGCAACCTTGAGCCCACTTCAGTTTCTTGGGAGAGGAAGTATTTATCTAAACATCAGCCTGTTATTACTAGAATGGCCACTGGCTTAAAAAGCTCCCCCAAAGCATGGCAGCAGGGCCTCGGTCACATCAGTGGAGCCCCGGCTATGTGAGAGGGCCCCACCCAGATGCTCTCATCTGCCCATGAAACAGCCTGGCTGTGGTCATATGTGACTGTCAGTTACCTCTCTCTCTCACCATGTCTGCCTTCATGAATGTTTCTGCCCGACATTCATGATGGAAATGCAGACTTGGACAGGTGCATCCTGGGAGCTTAGGCATATGGTGCCTGTCAGGTTGTAAAGCCCGTCAGCCCCTTTCCTCCAAGTCATGGGTGACATGAACCCTTCCCGGTATGCCTTCCTGCACGGGCCATGGGACAGCAAATGCCACATCTGTGGACAGGCTACTCTAAGATCAATCTGGATGTGCCAGAAGGAGTCCCCTGAGGTTCACTATATCACTGTCTTCCCGTTCATCTTCGATTTGCTCGAGCGGGCACCAGTAACATCTCCATATGACCTGTCTCATGCAAGTAGAGCCCAAGGGAACCTGCTTGTTCCAGGAACATAAAGAGCCTCAAACCATTCCATCAGGTCATGGGAATGAGGTCGATAATTGTTACTGGTATCTGGCATATCAAATATATCACGGGTAGCTTGCCAGGCTCTGCCTGCAGGTAGCATACTCTTGTAGTCATCTCAAAATCCAGCATTTATTGATGAACCGCATGGCTGCTTGCTGCCATGCGGACCGGCTGTGATAGGCTGGTCTGCTGGGTGGAGTTCTGACGAGGAGGAAGTCCGGATGTGGAAAATGGAGGTCCTCATGGAGTCGGGGGTCATCTGGCTTGTTGTGAGGCTCTGCTGGGGTGGCGGGCCAGGGCTAGAACCTGCCATTCCTCCCGGGCACCTCATGAGCAGCTGGGCACAGTGAGAGCCAGTAGCAGCTCTGCCCCATGTCAGTCTCTGGATCAGCATACCTGGGCCAGATTTAAAAAAAGACTGCAGCAGGGTGGATCTCGATGAGCCGGGCTGTGATAGGCTGGGTGGAGTTCTGACGAGGAGGAAGTCCGGATGTGGAAAATGGAGGTCCTCATGGAGTGGGGCGGCATCTGGCTTGTGAGGCTCTGCTGGGGTGGCGGGCCAGGGCTAGAACCTGCCATCCCTCCCGGGCACCTCATGAGCTGCTACTGGCTCTCACTGTGCCCCTGAGGTTACTAATGAGAAATCTAGACGTTATTGAATATCCCTGGAAACAAGGGCAGCAGAGCCCTCTCCAGGAACAGTGCATCAGTGTTTTCACCATGGCCCCTCCTCCTAGGGAAGAACAAGGGGAGATGAAAGCAGGTGCCAGGACGGAGCCTGGGATGAGACGGTGGCTCTTTCCCTGCTTCTCCGTGGCTTGCTGGTAACTTCTGGGGCTTGCGTGCCCTCCCTGGGCCTCAGAGCAGGCTGGCATAGGGACAGCAGCCTTGCCCTGACAGTGGCGTTTTGGGTTTCCGGTGACAGGAGCCTATTGGGTCAGGTGACCCTGCTTTGACCTGAAAATATGATGCCCATGAACTGTGGTGGGCTCTATCACATGGCCACATCCGGGCAGCCCCTTCACGTGGCGCACCCGGGGGCCTCTGCGGAGCATGCAGGCAGAGGCGGGCAGCCGGGAGCATGTGCTGTTTCTGCGGTTTCTACAGAGAACAGTTTCCTATTTCAACCTGCCAGTTCCTTAAAAGCATTAGCTTGAGGTTTTGTTGAATGACTCCACTCTATTTTCATAAAGGCGTGGAGGGGCTCCTCCCTGGGAGCCGAGCCCAGAGCAGAAATTCCACATGAATTAAGGGTATATGGAACTTGGAAATGCATCTCCTGGAGGAAAGATCATCTGTTGGGGAGGGGCAGGGGTGATCTCCAGAAAGAGTTCCCTGAGGGACCCAGGTTTTGTGCCTCCTCCCGGCTAAGGAAGCTGCCTCCCTTCCTCTCCCTGGGCCTCAGTTTCCCCATCTGTCACAGGCAACCATTGGAGCCACCCTCTGGGTTCTAGGCACCCGCAGATCTCCCTTTAGACTGCTGAATGAGGATTAAAGTAACTCACAGAGTAGCTGCCTACCCAGGTTGGCACCTGCCGGGCTATCCCAAGCACAGTCTGACTACTGATTCTCTTAACACTGATAGGGAGCAGAAGCAAGTAAGCAAGGGACGGGGACTCCTCTGCCCACCTCCCTCGGATGTGGTCACGATCACCAGGCTCCAAGCTCACTCTGCAAGTACCCTCAAAATAGGAACTTTCCTGGGGCCACCAGCCACCTGCTGAGCCGAGCGCAGTCTTGGATGGTCTTGGAGGGCCCCAGGTTTCGCACTGAACCTGTCATTGGTGGGATTTCCAAAACATCACCAAAACATGTCAGTATTCTCATCTTAGGAAATGGGACTTCAGGACCCAGGCTGCAAATCTTCCCAACCCTGTGAAAAAATTGGAGGTGAAGAGTGTTTGATGTAGGAGTTCCGGACCCTGGGACAAAAGCAGTAGTAGAGCGGGTAGGGCACTGGCCTCGCACGCAGCCTTTCCTGGGTTCAATCCCCAGAACCCCATGTGGGTCGTTGTGCACTGTCAGGAGTGATTCCCTGAGTGCAGAACCAGAGTAAGCCCTGAGCACCACCAGGTGTGGGCCCAAAACCAAAAAATAAAAATAAGAAGCAGGAGTAGCAGGAGTAGTTTGGAGCCCTAACAAAGATAACTCTATCATCATCATTGTCATCTTCACCATCATCATCATCACCACCATCCTCATCACCATCATTTTATTACTCCTGCTGAAGCTCTATGTCTCCGCCCATCACAGAGCAGACAACACCTTAATGCTTTGAGTCTAAGTGGACAGCCTTGATCGCCACCTCCAGACAGTACCCGTTGCTTTCCTAACACCCCCAAGCATCTAAGAGTCTTCTCAGATTTCACCTGCCGGGACACAGCTTTAATTTCCTTCCTTCTACCTGGTCCTCCCTATCTCCCCAGTCCTGCAAACACCAGGTCCATTCGCCCAGAACCCTCATTACTCAGCCTGCATTCAGATTCTGTGCTTTTGCTGGTTCTGTCCATCCTGTATTCTCTGGCTCCTCCCCTCACACTCCCAAGCTCCACCCCTCAATGCTCCCTAACTTCCCCCTCAGTGCTCCCTGACTCCACCCTCAGTTCTCCCTGGCTCCTTCCCTTCAGTGCTCCCTAGCTCCACCCCCTCAGTGCTCCCTGGCTCCACCCCTCAGTTCTCCCTGGCTCCTTCCCTTCAGTGCTCCCTAGCTCCACCCCCTCAGTGCTCCCTGACTCCACCCCTCAGTGCTCCCTGACTCCACCCCACACATTTCCTGGCTCCACCTCACACACGCTCCCTCACTCTCCCCTCTTCTCTGCACCTTGCTTCCCTGCTCCCCTGCCCGCCTTGAGTCTGGTGCTGAATGTGGGAGTTTCCTTCCTCATGGATTTGGTCTTCCCCAGAGACCTCCATCCAGTCAGCTCTCCTCTACACACACCTTGCTTCCACCTTCCTAAATTCCTCCTATGCACAACCACCAGGGTCCTTTTGAGACCTGCTTAGAACCTCCCATTGCTTCCAAATGAACAGAGATGATAATCCTTGAGTGATTTTTGACCCTCTGGAAGGTGCTCAGCCATCTGCCTTATCTTAGCTCTACTTACCCTGCTCATTTGCTTCCAACCTTCTGTCTGGTTTCTCAGATAAACCAAGCTCATGTCCCACCACGGGGACTATGAGCCAGCAGTGTCCCTGCCTATAAAGCTCTTCCCTTAATTTGTTCTGTGTCTGGCCCTTTGATAACTCAGATCTCAGCCCAAATGGTGCCTTCCCTGGGGCCTTTCCCCCACTACATTCTCTAAATGTATTATCTATGCTCCTATTATTCTCTCCCAGAGATTGTTTGTTTTCTTAGAGTCTTTACAACCATTTGGCATTGTCATATTTATTTCATTGGTTTGCTCACTTACGATCTGCCCCCTTAGCTGGAAGGATCATAAAGGCTGAGACATGTTATTCTGGCTGTATGTACAGTGTCTCTCAGTGGGATGAGGATTGTCATAAAAAGCACTTGATAAATATTTGCCAGATGAATCTAAGATGTGTGTCCGGAAACAAGCTTGTGGCTCAGTTTTGGTTTCCCCATTGGTGAAGAGAAGGAGATAGGTCAGATCAAAGGACTACCCTGATTCTGACCCTGAACTCATAATTCCCCATTGAGATGGGTTGGATGGTGACTGACAGGGTAGGTGGATGAATTAACAGATGGATGGATGATAGGTGGGTGAATGAATGAATGGGTGAATGATGGATGACTAGATATTGTGGAATGGGTAGATGGATGGGTGGGTGGATAATGGATGTTGGTGGATGGATGGATGGATGGATGGATGGATGGATGGATGGATGGATGGATGGATGGATGGATGGATGGATGTCAGGTGGGTGGATGAGTAGATGGATGGGTGGGTGGATGGATGGATGGATGGATGGTTGGATGTCAGGTTGGTGGATGAATGGATGGATGGATGGATGGATGACGAATGCATGCTGGACAAGTGTGTGAACATATGAGTGGAAGCACAGATGGTCAGATGAATAAATGATTTTGAGACTTTTACTGAAGCCATCTAAGAGGAAAAAGGCATATGAAAGAAGATGGGGGCAGGGAACGGGAGGCAGCTAACTCCATGACAGTCAGGTTCCTTACTCAATTGCAAGTAGGTTATATCTCCCTCCTCTCTCACGCATCCCACAGACCCACTTTTCCCCACGGCGGGTACAGGGGAGGTGGCAGTAGCAGCTGCCTGCCGAGAACTATGCCCAGTAGATAAAAGGACCCAAAGGAATGTGCTGGCAAGGCTGGCGTCCCTGTCCTCTCAGGGGTGTAAATGGCTTTTCTGCTCCTGCAGGTTCAAAGAACACTTCATCTCACAGCAAAAGTACAGCTAATGAGAAACAGATTCTCTGGCTCTGGCGGCACCTCTGAGAGCTCAGGAGGCAAAGGAAAGCCCCCAAGAACCTGGATGTGAATGTCTGTGTGTCAGAGCCTTTTCCTGCGCCTCTCTCTGGGGCCACGGAACTGTCTAAGCAACAGAGGAAAGAGGTTGTTAAGTGGAGCCGGAAGCAAGAGCAGAGTTTCCACCTTCCAGGTGGATGAGAAGGCTTTGGGGAGGGGGTTTCTGAGCTGTGGGCCTTCCAGTCATGCTGAGTTCTTTTCTTTTTAGGTCTGGAAACCAAATTAGGCAACATGTAATAATATGAACAACTGGTTCCTTGTTCTAGGGGCTTCCAAGGAGTTAGTTGTAGGGTGGCACGGTGGGAGTGTCCTGACATCAAGGCCACAGATGAAGTTTCTAGACTGTTGGTCTTGTCAGCTAACTAATGAGCACACTGGGGCTGATCAGTGATATTCCCTCTGGTTCTCCTGGACTCCAGATTCCATGGACAGATGGACAATGGTTTCTCTCTGTGTTGCAGTGCAATAACACTCATTGAGGCCCAGGGATCTAGCCTGGGTTTTACTAGGTATGTGGCCTTGCACGAGACAAGCCGAGGCAAAAAGCCTTGAATAATAGAAGACCTAAACTCAGGTTCTGGTTCTTCTCCATCCATGGGGATCATGAGTCACAAAAAGTACTCTGAGCCTGTAACCCATATGTGTAACCATCACCAATAATATTAACTGCATGAAACGTGGTAGGGATTAAATCAGAAGAGATGTAGCAAGAGCTGGCACTTAGCAGCTACTTAAGCACAAGGACAGAGACTGGTTTGCTCAAAGAACTTGGAATGAACGGAGCATACTGTGCCTAAAATAAGGAGACAAACCTAGGTTGAACCCACAGTCAAACAAAAAGGTAGCAAGATTAGGTGATGGCAAATGTCCCACATTCTGGGCTCAGATCTTAATCTCTTCATACAGAACACACATGAGATGGGTATTACTTCTGTTATAGAGCTGGAACATCCACTGGTTTAAATCAGTGGTTGTCTGTCCTTTTCATATCTGCAGACATGCACGGGTCCACAGATTAGTGGGTGAAAAAAATCACTGATTTCAATAAAGAAAGTTGTATTCTAGAAGATGTGCTGAGTCACTAATCTGTAGACTTTCTCCCTCTACCAAGCTCAACCTGTGTTCAATCTTCAGGGGCTTCAAGGTGTTCAACCTAGATGAGTAATTGGTCCCCTTTGCCCTCTTCCCTCTCCAGTGTGATATAAGGTTTTAAGGGTATTACATGTATGTTAGTACTTCTTTCATGCAATAATATCATCTCATGAATACTTACCGTATGCTGGGCATTTGGATACAAAGGAAAGAAAGAACGAAAGAAAGAATGAGAGAAGGAAGGAAGGAAGAAAGGGAGGGAGGGAGGGAGGGAGGGAGGGAGGGAGGGAGGGAGGGAGGGAGAGAGAGAGAGACAGAGAGAGAGAGAGAGAGAGAGAGAAAGAAAGAAAGAAAGAAAGAAAGAAAGAAAGAAAGAAAGAAAGAAAGAAAGAAAGAAAGAAAGAAAGAAAGAAAGAAAGAAAGAAAGAAAGAAAGAAAGAAAGAAAGAAAGAAAGAAAGAAAGAAAGAAAGGAGGAAAGGAAGGAGGAAAGGAAGGAAAGAAAAGAGAGACATCTTAAGTGAGAGGGTGGCCCAGTCACCTGTATTTTTTACTCACTGTCTTCCTCTTTACTAATCCTTTCTTCAGATCTGTCTAAACAGGTGTTAAGCTGATCTTTAAGTTCCTAAGATGAAGTATTTCATCTTTCTGCGCTAGAATTCCCATTTTCTCTTTGGAGTCAGTTTCTCTGTAGCCATTTTCCCTCTTTTCTTCTCTCTTTGTGGCCATATTCATCAGCTATTTCAGTCTGTGGCTAAGAATGTCAGTGTATGGATTGGCCATGGGTATGCTATCTGCATTCCTTGGTCTGGACTCTTAACATGCTGGATAGCCCATTCCTGCCCATCAGCTAAAAAATACATTAACGACAACTTCATACTCACAGAAGCTGTTGACTCTCCACTGAGTACCTAGGACAGAGCAGTGCTCCTTTAAGGAGCATGGGTTTAGCAGATTCCATGACTGACATATTTAGGCCAGGGTGGGGGATGGGGGGTTGTAGAGAACGCAAGGAGATTCTGGGACAGAGAGCAGGACGGCAAGGTGAGTTTCCAAAAGGGAGGCGGCAAGATGAAGGGCCGAGGACAGGGCTGCTGGAGTCTGGATCTCTGGCGGAATGAGTTGCCTACCAGCCAGACTGGGAACAGCATAGCACCAGTCATTTCCACTCCACCCTGCTCCAGCTGGGAAAGACATCCTGGCGACGTAAACGAACCTTAGGAGTCTGATTCCAAGCAGGCCAAGGAATTTGACAGGAAACAACAGGAGCAAGTCACCTCGGATCTCCGTCTGGGTTTGACGTGATTGGGTCTGAAATAGCTACAGAGGGCCTCGTTATTAAACGCTTCGAGTCGACATGGAAATGCACACGTTTGCATGCTCAGACTGGAAGGGTGAAGACAAGGCCACCGAAGGTCTGACGGCCGTCCGGGACTGGAGACCAATGTTTCCATTTCAAGGGAGATTGCCAGGACGGAGTTTCTGACAGGCCTAGTCGCTCACATTCCAGAAACCCTGTTTCCACAGCCCCAAATCCTTCACCCCTATGCCTACTCACAGTTTGACTATTTTTGTGCCTTGGAGGGCTCTGAAGTGGCTGTTTTCAAGGCAGAAGGAGCCATCTCTGCCAAGCGCTCATCTTGCCAGTCGCTTCCCTTGGCCCCAACCATCAATATGCCCAAGTCTGACATCACCCTCCCCATATCCCCTCTTCCCCTGTCAACACTCCCGGAATAAAGAGCCGCCTCAGAGGCCACAAGTGCCAGACCTGCTCCCACACAGTGTTCTGGTAACGTCAGATGTCCAGGGTTGGGACCCTTAAGTCCTCTGATAAGGGACACAGGGTGTCGGCTACTGGCTACCCAGCTCAGGAGCTCTGTCAGCTCCCCCAGGGGCCTTCTGGAGGCCTTTCCTCCTGTAGAGTCCAAGATGGGTCTAGTCTTAGCCTGAGGCATGGCGTCTCCATGACAGGCTCAGGGCTGAGACTAGCTAAGTCCCTTCTCTCGGCACTGCTTTGTGCCTTGGGCAGGCTGCTGAACCTCCCCCTCGTCTCTTCTTTTTGTTGTGTGAAGTGGAGAGAGCTGCCTTGGACAGCTGGAGCGGGGGTCGACGAGTTGATACATGGGCATTTCTTAGACCCATCCTGAGATGGATATAAGGAGTGAGCAAGACTCAGTAACTGGAGAGAAGCCATGGAGGAGTTGGTATTTAGTAGGCGCAGAGTTTACTGGGGGAGAAGCAAAGGTTCTGGAATTGCACGACAATCTGGATGTGCTTGGTGTCGCTGATCATATGCTTAAAAATCATTGGATGCTTAAAAGTGGGGGCGGTTGGAGAGATACTGAAGGACTAAGGGGGCTTGCCTTGCGTGTGGCTGACCCCGGTTCGATTAGGGGCTAAGGTTAGGCACCACACAGGGTCCCCTGATCCCTGCCAGGAGTGATCCCAAGTACAGAGCCAGGAGTGAGCCCTGAGCACTGCCGGGTGTGGCCCATCCCTCCCCACACCAAAAGTCATTCATTGGTAAGTTGGACATATGGATAAGTGACCACAGCTTTTTCTGAGGAAGTTATTCTATTGACTTGACAGGGTAGCCCTCCCTCGTCAAGGCTCTAAGCTCAGCATGGCATCAATCTTGTCAGCTGAAAGGGGTTTAGCACCCTCCTCCAGAACTCCCATATCAGGCACTAGCACTTTCTCCTACCAAAGAAATTTAAGCTTCAGGTCCTTGAAGGACTCTTCATCCTCGAAGGGTTCCTTCTACCAAGGAGCCTGCCCCAGGGCACTCTGCACTGTATGTATATGTGTACACACACACATTTACACACACCACACACACATACAACACACAGCAAATAAATGGACACATAAAAATATCCAAGAAGACATGTCGGAAGAATTACAGAGGGATAAAATGATCAGGAGAGAACTTTTGCTCTGGGGACGTGGGTGCCCCAACACTCCAAAGGATGGTGGTAGACGCTATGTGAGATGGAATCTAAAGACCACCTCATGGTCATTACATAGCCTGGTCTTGGTTCTGGCTCCTCCCAGTTGGCAATAGGTTGTGTCTTCTTTGATACTTTCTAGAACCTTCCAAGGCCTTCTGTGCTCTCAGGGCTAGCTGACAGCCAGCACCTGCAGAGGGTGCTCTCTGCCTCCCCAGTGCTCTGGGAGTCCATTCTCTGCTCTGAGCAGCAGAGCCTTAGTGCTGAGACACTTCACTCTGCTGCAGTCCTTCATGTCTCCTCCTTAGCCCAGGAACTTGCACTCGGACCCTAATTGTGCATGTAGATCACCACCAAATATGAGATTCTTTTATTAGCAGTTCCCAGACTGTGTTTCTTGCAACACCTGCTCTGAAAGAGCTCTGTCTACAGCATCTCTCATACATGAGGATAAGAAAGATCACAGATGTTCCCATCCTCGCAAAACCCCTGAGCACCAGCGATCATGTCTAAGTGGGGGAACGTTTGCAATAAGAGTTGTATGGAGTTAGGTAATAGCTTTAGAAGATTTGTTGAATGATTAAGTTGAAAGCTAGACCTAAAATCTTTTTTAAGTATCAACCGCAAATTTATTATGCATTAGGAAGCTTAACATAAAGGCCAAGAACATAGCAAAAAAGATATGTTATCTCTGTTCATGACAGAACAACTTCCAAAATATATGTTCTTTTATACGTATTCCGTCAGTACACAATCCTTTATAAAAGTTGCAAGTTTTCTGTCAATGTCTTCATTACATTTATAAAAACAAGATTTACACAGCACCCCAACCATAAAAACCCTTTGACATCTACATATATGTCATACCTATAAAACTTTCTAAGGTGTGTTCAGTTAGAGGTGGGTAGACCTAGAATCTTGTCATGTGGAAGAATGTGGCTCCACTTTCTGCCGACCCTGGTTCCTTTGTGACCTTCTTTCTTTCCTATACTACCTCTCTCCTGGCCCATCCTACTGGTTGGCCCCCCTAATCTCATGTCATGATCCTCTATTTACATGATTTTTCACATGTGGCCTCTTGGCATATGCTGGGGGTGTTCAGAAACACTGGTCCAGAATTTCCAGAGATAGTCCTAGAAGGTAGCAGAACAACTAAATGTATCAGCTGGCCTATGTCCTAAAGCTTATCTACTTATCATGTACCGCAGGCAGACACTGCAGAATATTCTGGAGTTCATGGTCTCCTGGGCATTTCTGAGAACTGCCAGTGCCTGCACTCTACCCACTCCCAAAGGCAGATCTCACCGGTAGTCAGGATTGAGAGCCACAGGCATGGATGGGAAGAGCCTTTTGGGGCTGCAGACTAACTCATTTCATGGCCAGAGAAATGGAGGCCTGCTGAGAGGAAGTGGCCTGGGAAGAGTCACACGGCATCCCCTCACAAGACATTAAACTAGAGTCTGTGTGTCCCCTGGTTCCGGATTCATTCCCTTTAAGCTCAGCACACAGGGTTTCTCCCCCACAGCACCACCGCCCGTTATTCAAATACCATTATTTACAAAGTTGTTCATGATTTGTTACAGGCATTCAATATTCCAACACCAATCCCACCACCACTGTCCCCTTCCCTCCACCACTGTCTCCACTTTTCAACCCCCAGCCTACCCCTGTAGTTGGCCCACAATAATTTATTTTATATTTTATCCTTAAATGGCTAATAGAATGATCAAAAAATATTTCCATAGAAGAAAATTTGTGAAAACTGTTGTATCTTACCATGGAGACATTGAGTCCTTGTCTGAGGGTTTACTAAACTGTTGTTTGCAAGATAACCTTCTCTGTTAATGTTTTTGTTCATTGAGATTGGTTGGTTTCTACATTATACCCCATTCATTTACTACTGGGATGTCAGTGTTGTAGATATTGGTGCTGTCACATGGCCTCAAATATGGCTGCATGCTCCAGAAAATTCATAATTCTTAACTGAGTAGTCCAGTTGGAATTAAATTTTAAATTGGACACTGGTTTTGGAGTGTGGGAGTGACTGCTGGGACTTTGTTTAGATGGGACCTGACCCACCCCCTCTGAGACCATCCTGAAGGTCTCATCCAGAAGCAGGTTTCCAAGAAATTTTTGTGGCTAAGTGATCTCTTTTGAGATTTATTTGAGTCTCTGGAAGAAAACTGGTACATGAGCTTACATGGCAGCAATGGTGGTACATGGGTATAGCTTTCAGAGCTTCTGCAAGTACAGGGAGGTGGGGGAGTTGATCATCCTGACATCCTGACTCTGAGAAGGCTGTAAGTTTTCAGCCACGAGAACCTGTGTATTTGGAGTTTTCAGCAGGTTAGATTCTCTGTAAGTCAGCATGAGAAGTTTCTAAAGAGAGGTGATATTAGTTGAAATTCAGGTGCACTTTGGGGTCCCTGGAGGTTGGTTTCTTTTCTACCAAGGGAAGCTGTTATTTCCTGCAGGAGCCATTGTTCTGACATGGATACGGAATCTAGTGATTGGAGTGGAGTGATAGTACAGTAAGTAAGGTACTTACCTTTCATGAAACTGATCAGATTTGATCTGCAACATCCCAATGGTTCCCTATCCCATCAGGAGTAGTCCCTGAGCACAGAACCAAGAATAAGCCCTGAGTAACACCAAAGATGGCCCCAAAAACAAAACAAAAAGTTATCCAACTGCACTTCAACACACACTATCTTGGAGGAAACCTGTTCTTAAGTGACCCCAAAAGGCTGTGGTCTGGGTTCTCCATATCAATGAAGTTTTAATTGTTCTTCAAACTGCTGAGACCTGCTGCCAAGCATGAATGTGGGTTTTTCCTACCTAGGGAAGGACATGTCCAAATCTCCAAGACAGGGTCAAGTGATCTTCAAGTGTAAGAGTCCGTGTAAGGCACAAGATTCAGTCAGTGTCTAAATGTTTTAGGTTGAGGAAAAGTTGAAACCAATAAGACATCTTTTATCAAGCATACAGCATTTAATCATGAGCATAATAACTTTGTGGTGCGTCCTTGAAGGTGATTTGAATGCAGAAATTATCTGAGGACTAAGTGATTTGACTTACTTAGGATTTGTTTTGTTTGGTTGTGGTGATCAAACCCAGGGCCTCACACATACAAGGTGAGCACTCTATTACTGAGCCATCCCAAGGTCCTGAGTAAGTGCCTTGATCAGTTCCATGTTGGTGATGCTCTCTTGCAAGGGTTTGCTTTGCTATAACTCACTCCCTTCATTCAGTGGCCACTCAATAAGTATTTGCTATGTGTCTGTTCTTGGTTTAGGGGATGTGGTGATTAAAAAAAAATGTTTTATCTCAACACTTAAAATGCATGGAGTGGACAGTAAGCAGTGATCATATAATATGGATACTTGTATGGAAGGAAGCAAGCAAGAATGTGGAGCTCAAGCACACGGGAAGAGACATTGAACCAAAAATTGCTTCTCCCGGCTGCAGATCCAGTGAGGGAAGGACATTCCAACAGAAACAATGTATAGGAAGCCCAGCGGTCAGACAAAGTCCACTCTGGGAGTCTAAAGGTCATTGGGAGCCTGAGCAGAGTGAGAAGAGGGCTTTGGACGGAAGTAACTTTGATCAGAACCACAGGGGGTGGCTCCTGCAGGCTTTGTTCTGCCAAGAGCAGAGTGGGTAACTCTGGAATGGTTCCAGCTCCACACCTGGGAAATCCCACTGGACCCCACATCACACTGTTCTGGAAACTAGGGAACCTGCCAACTGTCCACTCAGACCGACCCCCAAAAAGGGCACGACACCCTTGGCTATAACGAATTCACTTGTCTTGACCCTAATTACTCTATCAGGACCAGCTCAAGCAGCTGGGGCCTTCTCTGAGACATTGAGGCCCCAGGAACAAAACCTGTGGCTATGTTCCAAGAACGCAAGGAGGCAGGCAGACCATAAAATTCATCGTTAAACGTGCCATGGTGATGTGTTCCACCTGGAAAATCAAATTGTCCTTCTTGGAGGTGTGGTTGGGGAGAAAGTGAGTAGAAGCAGCTAGTCCCAGGAACCTGGGGAACAAGAAGGCCAGGTCAGGGTGAGAAGAGAGATCTCTTGCCAAAGGAAAGGGCCAGGACACAGGCTGTCTGGGTTGGACGGCCAGGGTCAAGTTTTCACTGTCCCGTATAAGAGATGACTTGATGGGTCAGACAGCCAGACCCATTCAGAAGCCAGAAATACCTAGAGGTGGGCGGAGCTAAGCCAATGTGACCATGGGCTCCTGGGCCAGAGTCCTGGCTAGAAAGGGGAGAATCCTGACCCTCACTCTTCACCACCCCTGGCTCCCCCTCTTCACTACTCCTGCCTCCTAGACACCAAACTTTAAAGGAGACATTCCACAACTGTGTGTTGGCAAGATGGAGCAAGTTGTACAAAGTTAGATGGGAAGGTCATGCAACTTGGCCATCCAGGCTGGTTGACAAAAAAGAACATGGCAGGTCTTACCCAGGAGTGCTGATAAAGCTTTAGGACTTTCAGGGACTGAGCTGCCTGGAAGTGACAGCCCACGAGCGGGAGGCAAGGACAGTAACTGCAAAGACTGTAGGAATCTGGTCAAGAATGGGCAGGCCTGGGGACAGCAGTCTCGTGGGAGATTCCTGCTGCTGCATGAACTCCCCAGTGCCTTGGCTCCTCTCTCCGCCTCTTGCCACCAGCCTCTTCCAAGGCCTAGATTGTTCCCCTACATGGCTAATGCTAAGGTTAGGGTTAGACTGTTCGCCATCACTCTCTCATCCATTCTCATTCCCAAAGGAGAAGTGGGATTGGTCCAGAACTTTCTCCTTGCCAAGTAGTGGAGCTTTCCCAAACCCCAGGTGGGGGTCTCTCCTCATCCCGTCTCTGCAGCCAAAGTCAGGCCCAGAACATGTGAGGCCCTCAGAAACCCCCTGACAGCAGAGCTTTTAGAGGTTGTGGAGGGTGTTTGGGGACTTTCCAGGTTTTATAACAAGTCTCAGGTCCCCAGCTCTCCTCCATTCTAGTCACTGAAAGCCATAGTCACACTCAGACTGAGGCTAGTAATGTTCCCTCTGGAGCTCTGCAAAAAGGTCCAGTCCTAGGTATCTTTGAGTCCTGGACATCTTTGAGTGCTGGACATCTTGGCCTGTCAGCTTCCGCCCAGGGATAGGGCAATCAGCATTTCTACCCATTAATGGTGGGAATGAAGCTTGCTGTGACCTTTCTGTAAGGGAAAATCTGAAAAAACAAGACATATGTCTATTCTTTGACTTAGAAACACTCCGTCAATGTATCCAAAATAATCAGTCCAGGGTGCAAAGATTCCTGGGCAGAGCCTTTCATGGAAGCATGATTTGTAAAGGTCAACTAATGGAAGTAACCTACATACCTATCGTTAGAGCATTAGTCAGAAGCAGCCGGAATAGAATCAGAAATACTTTGCAAGCATTAAAAATAATGATGTGGCTCTCCAGACATTGATAGGGAACTTTTCCGTGAGATCCTCTTAACCTAAACAGAAGGTGATTATATGGCCCATAAAACGGAATTACTTTTGTGTAAATAAGAGGAGAAATGTACTTTGAAAAAAAGCTGTGGAAATATCCCAGTGGTAAAAACGCAGATGATATTCATCTTTAAACTGTTTTGATTTTTCTGACTGTTTTGCAACAGCAGTTATTATGTCCATATTTGGAATTGTTCCCATTTTCTTAAAGTCATAAAAAACATATAATCCTAGTCCAACAAACCTGATGAAAGAGTGTTTTCATTCAAAAAAAAGTTTTTATTTTTCAGTTTTGTTCTGGGCCATTAATTTTAGAAAACAGAGGTTTGATTTGGGTTCCAGCAGGTCCACTTGGGCTTAGTTTTTGTTGAAAAACAAAACCAATATTGAATCCATCTGAAGTGCATTTATGGGGAATTAATATTGGTGTTTGGTTGAGGACCCGGCCAAGTTGGGTGTTTCGTTCCTATTCTTGGTTCACGGTTTGATGCAGTTCAAATTGTTCCTCAGAATTCCCACAATAACCCTGAATAATTGGAATAAAGGCAGGCAGGAGCCCGAATTATCCATAAAACTGCTTGCTGTCGGGTTGGAATGGGCCACAAGCAGTCATTTCCCTAGGGATCAGAATAAAGTCACAGCTGGGACATTTTCAGAAGTCCTGTTGGCTCTGACCGTGGTGTGGCCTGAGCAATGCTGCCGGAGAATGCTGGCGCCGGGCAGGTTTTAATCTCAGCTTGTTTCCAGAAGACCTGTCTGGGCCCACAGCCCCACTTCCATGCCAGGCCCCTGCGTGGTTCCCCTCCACCCCCGTGCAGCGCCATCTGGACTGTGTGACCTGTGGTTAAATTGCCAAAGCATGAGGTAACGTTCGCCCAAGCTGCCCATGCCAGGAAATGGCTTGCTGGAGATCAGTTGAGTGGTGCCCAGGGGCTCTTCATCCCCAGAGTGTATTTCTAGCTCCCCTTTAAAACAAAAGGTCTTAAGGTCCACCCCTTAGTAGGGGCTAAGTAACCTTGCTTCTGGAGACAGGTGAGTGTTGGGTGACACGCCCTACTGAGCCTTAGGCTCTGGCTACACTTAGCTTATGTGAAGACCTCCTCTCTGCCTTTAGGGAATCTCCAAAGCAGACATAATGGGAACTTGGGCAGAATTGGACTGATTTCATAATTTTATACAGCATAAATATTCTTATTATGAATAGTTCTTGCTCTAGTTCAATACTCTTCCCTCTCCCACGGGTCCCCACAAGGGACATACATGTAGATATTCCAAGAGTACTTGGCCACGTTGGATCAACCATAATGCAATCAGTTCTCCTAGTTCTAAGAGACATGCCAGTGCACCTCCAGGCAAACTGACGTGTCTCTGATTGTAAAGGTAATGCCAAAGTGAATTATTCTGACAGATTTGGGACTTTAGTGGGATCTAGAGTCTGGAATCAGCTGGCTATATATTCATGGTAAGAAGTATTAATGCTATTCTCTACAAATTACATTCTGAACTGCTTTCTGGTTCAGAGATGCAGCCTCTCCCTGTTCTGCTAGGGTGATCGTATCTAAGGGAGTCAGATCTGGCAATGTGAAGCCAAAGGACCCACCTGAAGATCTGCATTTCAATATGGTCATTTATCTGGCTTCCTCTCTAGATAGCCCAGTCCATGATGGGCTGGGCCAGAAGTTTTGGCAAACTTCTATCTATAAATAAACTAGGAGAAAGAAGAAAGGGCTTTTTGGCCACTTTGGCTCCTCTTTGCTCTCTGCCTCTCCTCTCCAGCTCTCCATTCTCTTCCCTGTTGGTCCTTAGCATGTGGTTGTGATTCTAAACCTACACATGGCCAGGGCCCAGCTAGAACCTAAAGTCTGGGGTTTTCCTGTTACTGGATTGTATACCAGAACCTGTGAGAGTAAAGCCTTTTAAAACTGCACTGGTAATTGTATGTTTCACTGTGGTATAATAAAAAATCAAAAAATAAATAAAAAATAAAACTCACCACTGAATATAAAAACAAAATAAATAAAACTGCACTGGACTCCTGAGTTTTCATCCATTCCCTGCCAGCTTCAGAGGTAGAAGGGGACTCATTTCCCAATGTCATTGGGGACCCCAGTGGCTCCCCAGCATCTGGCATCCCTGGGTGGGCACGAACCACCCTTTTGAAACTTTGCTGGATTCTTGTGTCTTTCTCCATCCATGAGCTGCCGATCCTCTGGAGCAGAAGGGGATCCCCTACACCCTGCTCCCGGATTTTGTCGGGGTGCCCAGCATACCCTGATAAGTGGAAGTCCCACCGAGACTCCAGTATCTGCTCCCGGATTTGGTCGGGGAGCCTAGCCCTCTCCGACAAGTGGAGATCTCACGAGATTCCCTGTATCTGCTCCCGGATTTTGTCGGGCACCCAGTGTACTCCAACAGGTGAGGAACTGGGAGACCACGTCTATAAAGTGCCTTCTATGAACTCAGTTGTGCCATGGCACTCAACCAGTCACCAGCTTCCATCCCTAAAGGACCACGGCAGCATGAAGCTCCTGGAAGCTTTACTGAAGACCACGTCTCTGCTGGACTGCTTTAAAGCCAGGCCCCTGGGAACCACCCTGGGGCCATGAGCTCCCGCTGGACGTGGGGCCTCCTGAATTACAACAAGCATGGGAGACATGCAGCTTCCCCTCGGCTGGGAAGCCCCTTATTCTCTCTGAAGTTTCTTCCTGTGCAATCTGCCCCGGATGGGATCTAGGAGCGGAGGGAATGGCCTGTCTTGAATGTGAGCACAAAAACTGTAACATTTATTAAAATACTTTCGGCTTTGATGAGACCCACAAACCGCCTTTTCTCCTGAAGTTCCATGGTAAATGTTCTGAACAGCTTCAGGCCAGGCTTTTCCGGGGCTTGCAGGCCTCACCCATGAGGGACACATCTCTCACGTTCTTGGATGTTGTCGGCAGTTCTCTCGAAGGGCCTCCCGTCCCCACACGCCATGACAACCCACTTCTCAGCCTCCTAAACCCAATCACCATTCAGGAGATATCCCAAAGTTCCCCCAAAGTATTTCAAGTGTTAGTTTCCTGTCTACACTGCTGAGCATTGACCGTTTCCAGTGTTCCCATAGATACATCTCCCACCCCTTAATCTCCACACTGGAGGAGGGTATGCTTGTGTCCATTTTACAGCAGAAGAGATAGAGGCTAAAGCAGCACAAGATGCCCAGGCTGTGATGCCCTGGCTCAGCCGAGAGCATCACTGTCGGAAACATTTGGGAGATAAGAGACCAATGTGTTTGCCTTTGAGGTGAATTTATAGAAGATAAATGCAAAGAAAGGAAAAATTTGTCCCTTTCAAACAAGGTGCTCTTACTTATTTATCATCTTATTTGGGTCTCCTGGAAGCCCTCAAGAGCAAGTCCTGTCATTTAGGCCTGTCCACTCAGAACTGACCCCCACACCCAAGAAGAGGAAGTTTCCTGCCTGGAGACATAGTGACAAGTAAGAGGCAGAGGCTCAGGAAGACCCCGTGTTTAGTGGTTCAGCTCTGGGCCTCTTCCGCAGAGTAGCTGATCTAGTAGGAAAGTAATCCTGGGTCCTCCTAAGCGCTGTTCTGATCATCCCTGACTAACACATGGAAAACGCTGAGGCTTTGTTCATGTCTCAAGGGTTTGGACTGCGCAGCAGAGCCCTGATTCAAACCCACACACGGAAGGCTCAACCCGGGGACGACGAAGAATCTGAGCTTCTGAGCATGGGGTGTCTGGGGAGAGGAATGCTGAGTCCCACGCTTCTCAGAATCACTGCTGATTGGAACTGAGTTCTCAGGGCGAAGGGGATGACTCAAGCCTTCTCCATAGCAGGGCTGTTTCCTGACTGACACCAACTCTGTGAGCTGCATGGCCTGTGCCCACAGCTCCGGAGACCCACTATGAGATATTCATATCTGCTCGTGACTTCAAGGATTGCATTGTCTGAGAGAGCCAGGGACGGTGCATCTTCAACCATTCATTCATTCCTCGCATTCTGGATTTGTTTTCCTCCTCCTCTATGTTAATGTTAAAAATTCAAAAAGATAATAAAGCCAAAGTCCCAGAAGGAAGTCTCCTTCCAGAAAGAGGTGAGGTGGTGCTGGAAGGGACAAGAGGAAGAAGGTCTCTTGGAGAAATAGGGCCGGGAGGCCTCATGGAGAAAGATGACGAGACCTGGGAATGAGGAGCTGGAGGGCGGGTGAGGGGAGGTATAATCTGGTGGAGCTGAAGGAGGTCTTGAAGACCTCAAAGAAGAATCTATCTTGGGACTAAATGCAAGAATATCCTGGAGAAGGGACCAAGGAGAGGTAGGGTACAGTTGGTGAGACCTAGAGCAAAAGCAAAGAAAGCAGCGATGCCAGAGAATCCAGTCAGTTCAGTTAAACCACTTTACTGCAGTTAAGGTCCTTGTCGGTACCTCTCAGATTCTCACTCTGCCCCTCCTGCCCCATCCCTTTAGCTTCTCTTTACTGTCCTTGGAATTCACCTTGACATGCCTCTTGACGCTGCTCTGCTCGCAGTGAATGGTCTCAGCGTTTAGTGATGCCACAGTCTTCTTTGGCATTCATGTTGGAAAACCCATTTTTGTTGGCTACAGAATTGTCCTGTGACCATCTTCTGGTTCTATACTTTACCTAGGTCATGCATTTTCTTCTGCCCATCATGGTATCTTTTGAGAGGTTGACCATCAGGTCTGTAGATATAGTATATAGCAGATCAGCCACATGCCTTGCACGTGGTTGGCCCTGATCCAATCCCTGGCAACCTGTCTGGTGCTCTGAGCTCTTCCAGGAGTGATCCCTGAGGCCAGAGCCAGGAGTAAGTCCTGAGAACCTCTGAGTGCCCCTGAAAACAAACAAACAAACAAACAGCTAGGTTGACATTCTTGGCTTTGTTCCTCTGTGCTTAAAGGTCTTTCTCTGGCTGATTTTAAATGTCCTTTTTGGAGTCAGGCGATAGCTCAAAGGGTTGGAATGCGTGCCTTGAATGTACAAGATCTGTGTGGGATCCCTGGCTGGGCATGTCCTGTTCCCAGCATTGCCCTGTGTAGCCCTGGGGAGCCCTCGCATGGCTGAGCCAAATATTCCTGGGAGTAGCCCCCAGACCCCTCAAGTACCTCTGGGGAACAACTCCAAGTCAGATAAAATAACAAATAAATCTCTTTTACATTGGTCATTTGATGACCAATGTCTCTTACATTTCTGTCATTTGATGACAAATTCCTTCAGCATGGGTTTTTTCTTTGTTTTTATTTTCTATTTTTAAGTTTCTTAGGTTTAAAATTCCCATCAAATTTGGGGGAAAAAATTCTACTTTCAAAATTTATCTGTACTTATCTCTACTTTTGGACTATGGTTACACATGCATTAGGTTATGTGAATGTCCTGTGGCTCACAGATTGCTACTTG
Organism: Cryptotis parvus; assembly: GCA_021461705.1. Taxonomy (NCBI): domain Eukaryota; kingdom Metazoa; phylum Chordata; class Mammalia; order Eulipotyphla; family Soricidae; genus Cryptotis; species Cryptotis parvus. The sequence continues at coordinate 167,071 of JAJIBD010021520.1, forward strand.
CTTCTTCTTATTTTTTTTGTTTGTGGTCTTCTGCCTGAATTTTACATCACACAGAATCTGTTGCTCAAGATCACTCACCTTCTCTGCTGTCCTGATTTGTGTCCCTCCCTGTTACTTTCTCACATATTTCTTCATCACATTACTGCTTGCTTTCTATCTCTGGACATTCATGAGACCGGAAGTAGCTTTTTATAATGAACCTCATTTATTAACTTAATCATCTGTCATTTTTAGATAGTATTCTATTAAGTTTTATCCTTCCTCTGGGTCATGTTTCTCTTATTCTGTGCACACCTAGGAATTTTATATTGCAGTGACAAATATTAGTTTTATGTTGTTGGGTACTGGATTTTGTATGTATTTTCAGGAACATTGCATTTTGTTCTACTGAGCAATTGAAGAACATTGGGTCAGTTCTACTTTTTAAGGGGGATATTTTATGCATTGTTATGACATATCCAGAGCATTTTTACTGGTAGATTTATTTAGTTCATTATTAAGGTTTAACCCCCCCCCAGCACCCTCTACCCCTTGCCTCTGAACTGGAAGATTTCTCTATTTCTCTGCCTCTGGCTGCTGGGGACAGAAATGATTCCCATCCTAGTGTGGGTCCTATGAATTGTTTGGCCTGGATTTTTCTAGCATGTTCTTCTCAGTGACTGGGATTCCGTCATGTGTGGTTCCATCAGTATTCACCGCTTCAAGAGACACAGGGCTGTGAATATGCTGATTAAGCCCACATGGCTGAGCATAGGTGCTGCCCGAGCACACGCGCCACCCACTTCTCCCTTCTTGAGATGTGAACTTTCATGTGTTCATACCTAACGTTAGGATGCATGTACTGGGCTCCCTCCATCTTTGGAGGAGCCTGTGTACTCTCTTGAGCACTTTTACTCTCTCTGTCCTTCCTACTTCCCCTGCCTAAAGAGCCTCCAAATAAAATCTGTTTGCTGAAAACAAAAAAATGTCAGACACCACTGGAAGATATTGAGGTCTTTTTCTTTCTCTCTCTCTCTCTCTCTCTCTCTCTCTCTCTCTCTCTCTCTCTCTCTCTCTCTCTCTCTCTCTCGTCCTCTCCCACTGCCTCGTCTCCAACCTCTTCAAGTTTCTGCCCATCAGTTTCGCCTTCCTACTGCTCCCACATTCAGCTTCTGTCGAGGTAACTTAGCAGGACCCTCAGGTTCTGTTCCAGCCCCTCCGTTCCCCTAGGCAGCAGTCGGGCATCACCAGGTTTCTCCCTGTCTCCTTGTTTTCTCTCTGGGATCCTAGCCCTGTGCTGCCTGTTGCCCAAAACAACATTGTGTGTCTGAAAATCCTTGTTTTCTCAGTCTTGCTCAGATTTTGTCTTGTTTATAGTGCAAGAGCAATTCCCACAATAGTTCAGTCACTCATGGGTAAAATCAGAAGTCTCATCTGAGACTTTTGTAAACAGGAGGATGAACAAATAAAATGTGTGTTTGAATAAAATCAGTCTCACTGCTCGGCCGAGAAAGAATGAAAGTGCCCGTGAATTCTGGATAGCCTGTTTTGAGGCAATAGATACCGTTGGCTTGCATTCGAGAAAGTAGTAACTATGTGGGAACCAACAAGAGGCATACTTAAGATATTTTGAATTTATAGGACTCACCAACCAACTATGAGGGTTAATGAGGGAGAGGTAATTATCAAGGACAACTCCCATTTCTGGAATGAGCCACTGAGTAAATAACAGTGTCCGTATAAGACAACAGTGGACAATTCCACTGTTGACATGAGTTGTGCTTATGAAGTTACGTTGCCAGTAACACTTTCAAGTTGTAATGTTGTGTAGGCTACTGAAGTGAGGCTGAAATGAAGGATCTGGGCAGGAGTCTATGAGTATGACACAATCTAAAAACTACAGGGGCTGGATGGATGAGGTGCTTTTCATTTAATGAGGGGAGCATTAGCCATGAGCCTCTGTCTGACACCTTTAGATTTGAGGGCTTAGAGGAGCATCAGCCATGAGCCTCTGTCTGACACGTTTAGCTTGGGAGGGTTTAGAGGACAGACTTGGCTTGTTTTCCTCCTTGTGTGCCTCTAAATGCCTGGCACGTTACCGCACATGGTCCGCCTTTGTGAATGTCAGAGAAAGGCACAGAGCCTGCAGGGGCCCCGTTCCGGCTGGGAGGCTCCCGCTGCCTCCTGGTTCTCTTCAGAAAGGTGGCCTTGAGTTTCATTGTTCTTGTTTGTTTTTCTGCTCACTGGCAGACTTTTCAAATTAGCATGTGAGTCATTCCAGAAGGTCACAGCTCACTCTCGTTCCCATCCAAGCTGGTGTCCTGATCACTCAGAGGGCCTCATTGGCATGAGAGAGGGGACCCACTCTTCAGGGGGGCACTTTCTTTCCAGAGCGGCCGTTTCCCTGGGCTGGACTGCAGTGAGAGAGCTTGAGAGTTCTCCGGGAGCACTTGGGCCTTTGGTTTTCACAGTTGCCGACAAACCTCCATCTCCCTTAGTCAACACAAACAATCCTGAGCTGATCCTACAACCAGCCCGTGGAGGGAAAGACCCAGTCTGGTTTTAAAAAGGTGATGCAACAGAAAACCTTAGCATTACAAGGCCTCCTATGAAATTCACTGTCACTGTATCACTGTCTTCCCGTTGTTCATCGATTTGCTCGAGCGAGCACCAGTAACACCTCCATAAGTCCTATCACAAGCAAGTGTAGCTCAAGGGCATCTGCTTGCTCCCGGGACAGGAAGAGCCTAAAACCATATTTCAGGTCATAGAATTGAGGCTCCTGTGATATTACAGGCAGAAAATGTCGAGTTGGTATTACAGGCAGAAAATGTCGAGTTGGAAAGAGAGCCTGTAGGTGAGAAAAACCTGAGTTCCAGTCATGAGACTCATTTGGAGGGACTCGAGGGACAGCAAGTAGGATGATAACTGCCATTCTGTGGTTAACCATTGTCCTGTCTAAGGCTGAGGCTCCCTCGAAATACCTTTCAGGGGAATTCTCAGAGCTGGGCAGAGTGTGTCAGGAGCCCACCTTCAAGCTGCCTAAACTCCTAGAACGGAAGGCAGGGGTGACCATCTGAAACAGCTACTCTACTTGCTGTGAACGTCCACACACAACAGCTCTAGGAGAGACTTTTGTCGATGAAAAACAGAGACCCCAGTTGTCACGTCACAACCCAAGCAGCTCTCAGAATCTTGGAACTTCCTCTGCAAGGGAAGCTTCTGTATCTTTTCAGCCTGGCTCATCTTTTGAAGATGCGAATAGGGCTCCTGAGAAAACCTGGGACTCGCCAAGGTGATGGGGGAGTCCATGCTTGACCCAGCTTCCCACACACACCCCAATCCTAAACCCTACAGAGCTGTTTCTCCCCATCTCCAGCCCTTCTGGTACCATGTCATGTCTCAGCCAGCTTTGTGTCTGCTGTGGAACGTTCCTGCACAGGGAATAAAAGAGCTCAAGGTCCCAGACTATTGACAAAAGCCTCTTTCCTGAACTAAACCCAGAAGACCTTGGCTTAAGGAGACCAGTATGGGGAGCCCCGAGTTGTCAGAAACAACTTCAGTCTGCCTCCTGGGGCTGTCCACACACTGCTGTCTGTCAGGTCAAGTTCCTCTAGATGAGTGCTGCAGGGTATGGCACTTCCGGTCTGGGACTCTATCCTGGAGCCATGGGTCAGGCTCTGTCGAGGTACCAGAGACCAGAGTCAAATTGTGTGTGGAACCAGATCAAGTCTTAGAGTGTAGAGCACCAAGGACGTGAGGCCAAATCTGTGGAGCATTAGAGGTCCAGAAACTTGTCTTCAATCTATCTCTCACTGCCTTTCTGACCTTGGGCTTAGAGGTCATTTTGGATCCCCAGACTTCGTATGAGTCAGATGAGAAATGTGATGCTATCTTGGACCACAGCACCCTCTTTCTCCTAGACAGTGTCTCTGAGAAGTTGTGAAAGTCTAATTCCCTCCCCCCACACACACACATTCTCTTTCTCCCACCCGGAGGGTATGGAATATTGCCCTCCATAGGTAGTTCTCAGTTACCTGTGAGAGAGTGGTGTGACAAGCCTAAGGGCTCTTAAATCCTTCCAGAAACAATGAGTATTTTTCAACCCATTTCCTGACTGAGTGCCCCATGCTCTCAGTCATGCTCTCAGGGAGCTCTAGAATGTTCTAAGAATAGCAGAACTAAAAGCATTATTCTTGCCCTCCTGGGCCTTTCCCAAAATGATGAAAAGCAAACTGGAGCATGGTTCATTGTAAGTCACCGTCTTCTAAGGAGGGGAAACCCCAGAGACCAAAGCACTTGAATGTGCACTTGGGTCCAAATGTATGAGAGAAGGTTCGATTGATCTGTGGAAGACAGAGTGAGTGATTTTAGGGAGGGGACCAATAGGCAGGGGGCAGAGTAGACTGAAGCTGGAATAAGTGTCCCGTGGGGAAGCAGAGTAAAAGGGATCCTAGTTTTGTCCCAGTCAAGGGCACAGGATGGGAGCCATGCACCGTGGAAATTTGTGGACTCCCAACCTTTGTCCCTGAAGTCTCTATAAAGCCGTCTATATCATTAGCTTTTCACATAAAAAGAATGTGAACATAATCTTTTCATATTATTTATAGAAGAATAGAAGTCAGGGTCTTCTATACTGGAAATCTAATGGTCAAGACCAGCTATTGTTGTTATTTATTATAACAATAATGGTGTGCCACAAATAATCACCAATATTCCACATAACTACTTTATTGTTCCGAAATCTGAGCTTAACAGGATGTCTTCAAAAAGGCTTGTTGGATCTTGACTGGTTTTTAAGGTTACCATATCCATAATTCTATCATTTTCATAATGTACTGTCTGGAGTCCAGTAGGTGTGGACTGATACCACATTCTTGGCTGAGGTACTAGGGCAGCTTGGTTCTGCCAGCACTGTTTCCCTAGGTACAGCATGCTAGCTTAGACAGGCACTTATGTTGATGGCAGTGTCTCTCTTTTGGTGTTGGCGGGCGCAGCTGTGGGTCTGGAGTGTATCTCTTCCAGGGTTGCTGGCTGTGGTGATTGGGAGCTCACAGCCACACCTTCTGACATGGAGGTGGAGGAATGGGAGGAGGAGGATGGAGGAGGAGGATGTAAACATATTTAAAGATATAATAGAAGAAAACTTTCTGTGCTAAAAAAATGCCTGAATCTATAGAATATATGCCACCTATATGTATGTAATATATGTATATAAATCATTTTATGTAATTTTATGTAATATATAAATATCATATTATAATATAATATATAGTATAGTATATATTATATATAATATAGTATATAGTATATATTATACATAGTATATATTATATATAATAATATATGTAGTATATATTCTATATAATAATACTATATAATATATAGTATAGTATATATTATATATAGCATATATTGTATACTATACTATATATTATTACTATATGTTATTATATATTATACATTATTACTATATAGTATATGGTAATATAATATAATATATTATATAAAATGTACATAATTTTATATGATATAAATTATATGTGTACATATGTATACATATATAACTTAGCCACCTTAATTTATATATGTATACATATATATTAAGGTGGCATATATAATATATATGATGATTGATATATATGTATATATAATGGATGTTTGATGGAGAACATTCAGATAATAAAATCAATAAATATTTCAAAGTAAAAATCCAGATTGTCCCACAACTTTGTACTGTGCCCAAAGAGATTATAGCGTGGCCAGAGAGATGGTACAGAGGGTAAGGCACTTGCCTTGCGTACTCTAACCTGGGTTTGAGCCCAGCATGATACATGTTCCCCTTAGCCCCTCTAGGAGTGATCCCTGAGAACAGAGCCAGGAATAAGCCTTGATCACAGCCAGGTGTGGCCAAAAATAACAAAGAAAAAAGTAAACAGAGAGACAGTAGCAATGGCTACAGAATGTCAAACATAATAGGTTTGTTCTCAAATTTTATAGCAAGCCAATTATCTGTGATGTATGAAGAGTAGCCAAAAGACATTCACCAACATCTAGGCTCAGAGAAAATTAGCACCCAGACTCCAAAGTCCATGGATGAAAGGAGGTCCCAGGGGACTTAATGAAATTTCAGTCCCTGAAGATCTATCAAAATCACCATTCTAGGAGTGGAGAGCTGTGAAATGCTTGTGTTGGCGATGAACGTCCTATTCATTTAAATATAGAACTAAAGCTAAACAGCTGTGGGGTTTATAGTTACAGAACAGAATGTAAATGTCCTAAGCCACAGCAGTATAAAAAGAAAAAGCTTAACCGACATTTGCGGCCGAGGAAGGGATGTGGGGAGAAACAGCCTTGCCTCAATTTCTACATCTGTCATGGTGGGGAGCCCACAGCTTGGGTGTGGGATAAAGTTGATAAACGAAGAAATAAATGTTTATGTATATGTTTAAAGTTATAAGGGTAACCACTTCAAGGGCTAGAAACTTTCTAAGCTGTTAGAAGGGTTTGGGAGTGGGGGAGTACAGCCACACAAAACAGATGAGGAGAGGAGAGGAAGAAAGGGAATGGGGAAATGGGAGTGACTCCCAGGCAGTACTCAGGGAAACCTGCTGGTCACTCCTGGCAATTCTTGGCTAACCAGGCTGGTAGTTCAATCCAAGGACCAAGGGATGAGGTTCTGCTCAGACTCTACGGTGTGAAGGATTAGCTGAGCCATCCCAGTAGTGCTTGGTGTCTCTACAACCACACCCAGGAGTCCTTGGGGTCTCCAGGGCTATATCTAACAATTCTTGGGAGACCTTGCCATCATCCTTGACCAAGGTTATGCCCTACCCCCTGTACTCTTTCTCTGGCCACCTCATTTATTTTTTAATAGAGGCCACACCTGACCATGCTTGGCTGGTAAAGCTCAAGGAACGATGAGGGCCAGATTAGATGATGCTCAGAGAGCCCTGCGGTGCTGAGCTCAAACTCAGAACTTACAGCAACCAGTCATGTGCTCTACCACTGGAGTTCTCTCCCCAGCCCCAACCATTGTATACTTTTTAAATATGACAACAGATCTGAAACCACATGTAGTGATAGAGCAATAAATAGAATTTGTTATTCCACAAAATTAAAGATGTGCAGTAAGTTTTAAAAAAGTGCAATTGTAAGACCCACAACTTTATATGACCCACATGGGGTCATATAGCCAATGGGATATACCCACATCCTTCTATATGAAACCTCTAGAAACACTTCAAGGAAATGGCTAATCGTGGTTAGCTTTGGGGGCCGTGCCAGAAGGATGGGAGAGAAGGATATTAAATTGCTTACTTTGTACAGAAAACTATGTGTTCCAGCTGTATTTTAAAATACCACTTGACAGAGGTTAGGTAAGACAGAAAATGGAACAGTGTGCTAACAATTGTCGAGGGTACTAATGCCAACCTAGAACTGAGCATTAAATAGAGGCAAAAAGATACACATGACAACCCTTTAATGTATTATCTGTAATCCATAGTCTGGAGGGGAAGGAAAAGAGAAAGAGAGAGAAACGGAAAGAAATAAAGAACCTGCCATGGAGCTGGGCTGGGGGAGGGGAGGGAACTGGGGACGTTGGTGGTGGGAGATGGGCACCGGTGGCGGGATGGGTGCTGGAACACTGTATGACCAAAACCCAAATATGAACTTTTTAATTGTATATCTTTGTAATTGTAAAAATAAAAAAATTTTAAAAAATACCACTTGAATTGGAGTAAGGTGTAATACAGTGCTAGGAGTGTCTGTGGAGAGTCTGCCAAGGACTTGGGGTGGTCAGAGAAGGGACGAGCTAATGATACCTGCATGTTAGTAAAGCTTTCAGAAATCAACTGGCCCATAAGCTGGGCTTAGGGAAATAACTGTCATGTTTCGAGGTGTAGAACAGGATTTTTCCACAAGCCATGAGTATTCAGTTCCTGCTGGGCACCCCCAGCAGGCATGTGGGAAGTTGGGGGTGTCCTCCTCCCAGCCGATCAACAAACTCTACCCAAGGATGGGGAAAATGAAAAGAAAAGAGAGGGACATTTATGGCAGAGGATGAAGAGGATGGATGGCCTTTCTCAGGGGCCCCACAGAAGGTGAAATGCAGAACCAGATTTTCCTGCGGGGCACATCTCACACCCACTTCAGCCCATTGGAGTTTTGGCAGAAATTTCTTGTTGGATAGACACTGACTTAGGTCATGTCTTGCCAAGACATATTATCACTCTAGAAAACTCTTCAGGAGTTCTCCAGATAGGAAGTCCTAGAGACCCAGGTACGTGTAAAAACCCTGTCAGCAGACACCATACCTTGTTTCATAGAACGTTTGAGAGCAGGATTGGCAAATTTCTTCTGTAAAAGACATCATACAGGGCTGGAGTGATAGTACAGCAGGTAGGGCTCTTGCCTTGAGTTGCACCAACCTGGGTCCAATCCCCAGCATCCCATATGGTACCTAAGTACCGCCAGGAATAATTTCTGAGTACAGAGTCAGGAGTAACACCTGAGTATCACCAGGTGTGTCCCAAAACAAAACAATAAAAAGGACATCATACACTGAAGTAAGCTGAAGAAGAAAAAGCAACTCTCTGATGTTAGTTTTCTGCTTGCAGACATAGAAATGTCTATAACGATGATTTCATTCCTGCTCTGGGTAGAAAGCAGGTGTAGAAAAAGGCCAGCTGTGGCTAAGTCCCAGGAACAGACACATCCTGCCAGCTAGATTCAGCCCAAGGGCCTCGGCCAAGCCCTGCTTTATCTCATTGCATCTTCCAAAGGATCCAGAGAATGGATGGGGCAGGAACGAATGCCTGCTTCACCCATTACACAGAGAAACAGGCTCAGCAAAACCAACTACCCTGTTCACAGCCATTCAGCCGATAATCAGGAAAGTGGTAAAGTGGAGCTCAGAGTTTCTGAAGCCAAATTTCTCTACTGCGTGAGTATGTAGCAATGGGAGTTAAATAAATAGCAGTAGATGCCCCCAAATGCCAAGGGCACTTGGCCGAGGCAGAGTCTGCTCGAGAAATGGAAATTCAGGGCAGGGATAATAATGTGGTGCCTTAAGTTACTGGAAAGTGCCTTTTAGTATAAGGAATTTAGTCATAATAAATTTCAATGACAATATGATTTTTTTTTCTAGAAAAAAGTGTTTGGTGAGCAAGGATAATCGCATAGAGGTTAGGGCAAAGGATTGGCAGGTGCCCAACCTAAATTTGACCCATGATGCCATACTGCCTCCTGAGCAACCCCAGGTGTAGTCCCAGAGACCCTCAGTACCACCAGTGTGGTACTGGTAGCTAGTCCCTAGAATGTTGGCCTGGTTGACCACGCACTGTTGACAGAGTGGCTTCCAGGCTTCCTGCCTGGAACTTAGGAGCCCAACACATTGAAAATAAATGTATAATAAGTAAATATTTTGGTAATTGTAAAATTAATAAATTCTTTCATTGTAAGTAACATAAAATCCCACTCCAGGTAGTTAAGAGATAGGGGAAGTTCACTGATTCCTCTATCACAGAAACACAGAGTTTCAGACTTAATTAGATCCGAAATGATGTCATCAGAATACTGTCACTCTCCTCAATCTGTTCTGTTTGCCCCTGCATCCATTGTTATACCACTTACAAAAAAGCCTCTGCTAGGTCCAGTTCCGTTCAAAAGAAAAGGAGACTCGCTCTTCTGATGTCATATTTCAAAATGTCACAAAACTCTGATAGTCTGGTCTTGGGTCATTTGCCCAAGGCTGGATCAGTCATGGTGCCAGGGGCATGCAGCACTCCAATTGCCCTTCATTGTCTCAGAAATCAACTGGCATGATTTATGGTACATTAGGATCATAAAGGGGGTGGAGCAAGAATTATTCTCCTTTGGTATGAATGGTAGCTCCCCACTAATTCGGTTAAAACAACAATTCTAAGAGATCTACACTCTTCTACTCAGTGGGGCAAATAACAAGAGCATAAACATTCCTCCAAAGTCAATGTTAAATGTGGAGAAGGACAGTATTATAGGCTGAATCCCACTCCCCACTGCAAAACAACACGTTGAAGTCCTGACCCCAAATCCTTCCATTTAGAACCTTATTTGCCAACAGTGTTGTTGTTGCAGATGTAATTCTTTAAGTCAGGCTGAAGTTATACTGGAGCAAGGCTGACCTCTCACCCAGCATGGGACCATTGTAATAAGACGGTCACCAACAGAGATAGGATGAGCACCATGTGAGAATGAAGGTGGACGAAGCTGTCACCTCAGAGAGCACCCAAGATCACTGGCAAACCATCAGATCTCAGGAAAGAGGGAGAGGATTCCTGAATAGGAATCAGAGGTAGCCCTGTACTATCTGTACCTGGATTCCAGAATCTGGCCTCCATCTCTGTGAGACAATCCATGGAGTACAGCAGTCCTAGGACACACACCAGCATTCTAGACAAAAGAAAAGATGTAGGTATGTTCAGGGAAGACCTTCTCTCATGGAACCCTCTTGTTCCAAGAGGGTTCCATGAGAGAAGGGACCAGTTTAACAATAAAAGTTGGAAATAATAAGTCTAGACTAGAACTGAGTATTGAAAGTAGGTCAAGGGATATACATGATAAACTTTAAGTGTCTGTATTGCAAACCAGAATGTGCAAAAGAGGAGAGAGAGAGAGAGAGAGAGAGAGAGAGAGAGAGAGAGTCTGAGTCTGCCATAGAGGCAGGTTGTGGGAAGTTTGTGGGAGGGAAATTGGACATGTTGGTGTTGGGAAATGGACATTGGTAGAAGGGTGGTATTGGGACACTGTATGACTGAAACCCAATCATGAACAGCTTTGTAATGGTCTATTGCACTGATTCAATTAAAAAAAGAAGTGTTCCATGAAGAAGGAGCTTGGCCAACCCATCACCCTCCCCAGAACAGTGGAAGGCAATAAAGATGGAGAAAATGTAGGTGGACAGTGTCCACTGCACTAGCCCTCTCTGCCTGACAGGCAGAACAGCCCACCGTGTTGACAGGCCATGAATTACTCCATAGACACAACCAGGACAAATCCACTTGTCATCACCACTTGCTATGAGTCACGCTTCTGGGATTTTATTGACTGAGCTTCTTGCTCTCCTGTAACCCTGTCCCCACCTCTTCTTGTCTACTCTTGTATGGATGACTTCACAGTCTGTAGCGAGGGGACCCTAAAATAGCTTCGCTCTGCTGGGAAGAATGGCAACAAGTGCCTGGCTTCTAGTGCCAATGCTGGTGCCAGAGCCCGTTGTTAATGAGATGTATGACGTCAGCCTCCTCAAGCCACCTCCCCGGGCATGTTTCCTGAATGATAACACCAAGGGCCACAACAGAGCTGCATCTGGACATCTCCAAGAGATTTCTTTTTGTGCCATGAGGAGGGCATGTCCCTGCTTGTAGCCCAGGCATCGACTGTCCTGGTGGAGAAATAGCATTACTCAAAACAAACACTGGATGGTCAAGTGTGAGATAAGAAACAATCCTCTTTTAACATGAAACCTTGCTTGCATTCACAACTATCAGACTACTTAAAGACCATAACACTAGTGGAAACTAATAAAGATCAGGTATGGCCGAGATACAAAGTGTGAATCCTGGAACCCTAGAGATGCCTGTTAGGCTGTAGAGCTTCTGACTTGACTTTCCTCCTAGAAGGGCTCGAGTTACACCGTATCTCACACCCAGGTTATGCCGGGTCTCCCTTCTTCCTCCCCACCCCACTTCCCCACAATCCTTATTCTTAACGCATTGGAGTTCCTCTCCAAATACATATATGATTATGTCATTTCTCTGTTCAAGGTTCTCATCAAGGTATCCCATCTTTTTTTTTTTAATTTTATTATACCACCATGAGATATACAGTTACAAAGCTGTTCATAATTGGGTCAGTCATACAGTGCTTCAGCACCATCCCTCCACCAGTGCTCATTTCCCACCACCAATGTCCCGTGATTCCCTCCCCCAGCCTGCCTCTGTGGTAGGCACTTTTCTTCTTCTCCTCTTCTTTCTCTCTCTCCACTTATATTGTGGCTTGTAATACATTTAGAGGTTATCTGTGTATCTCTTTGCCTATGTTCAATACTCACTTCTAGTCTCACATTATCATTTTCAACTATTATTAGCACACTGGATCTCTATCTTACCAGCCTCTGGCTCCCACACACTTATGGTAGAGTACAACCATTGACAAAGGGTCCCATCTTACAATAAATGCAGTGCCCCTGTAAGGCGTGGCACCAATTTCTCACTCTCCAGCCTGTTGATATTTGAAATTGGATCCTTCTTTGTTGGGGAGATGGCTGTTAGATACATCAGAGGATATATATGTAATTAGAAACTTCTTGGCCTTTATTTATTCAGTAGATACCAAAGCCCTTCTCCCTAAAATGCTGATGCCAAAGACGTCTCTGGACATTGCCAGATATCCCCTTGGGTCAAAATCCTGGTTAAGAATAACCCACACCCCTTTATCATTATAGTGCCTCTTTCCCCAGTCGACCAAACTCTGCTGGTTTTCTTGCCATCCTTTACGTTACCCAAAGAGTTCCCACCTCAGACCTTCTGCCCTTGCGCTCTGCTTGGTGTGCTGGTTTCCCAGACTGAGGTCCCCACTCCCACATGACTCTTTCGCTTACTTCTTTCAGGTCTTGCTCAAACAACCCTGTGTTGGTGCCATTTTTGCACTACTGTCTTTGGAACTGTATTTACCACCCAGGCCCTCTAGACCTCACCCTGATGTTTTTCCCCCCATATCACTTTTTAAATTCCTACCTTTTTAGTATATCATTTTTGTGTAACTCCTGCCCACTGAAGTATAGTCTCCATGAAGATAGGGGGCTTTTGTGTGTTCTACCTACTAGTATCACAGTAGTAGTGATAGATAAGTGTGTAGAGACTCACAGATATGGGGAAGAGATGCTACTGGCTCTCCCTGTGCCCTGCTGCTCTCGGAGGCACCTTGGAGGGATGTCGTATTCTAGCCCTGGCCCGAAACCCCAGCAGAGCCTTGCAACAAGCCAGACAACCCCCTGCTCCATGAGGGGCCTCCATTTTCCACATCCGGACTCCCCCTCATTAGAACTCCACCCAGCAGAACAGCCTGGGATTGGGGACCTCAGTGGGATTGGGGACCTCAGTCTGGGAAACCAGCACACCAAGAATATGCTACCCACACAGCAGAGCCTGGCAAGCTACCCGTGTCATATTTGTTATGCCAAATACCAGTAACCATTATAGGACTCAGTCCTATAACCTGATGGAATGGTTTGAGGCTCTTTATGTTCCTGGAGCAAGCAGGTGCCCTTGCCTCTACTTGCATGAGACAGGACATATGGAGATGTTACTGGTGCCCACTCGATCAAATCGATGATGAACGGGAAGACAGTGATACAGTGATACAGTGATACCTACTAGTATGTCTAGAGGGCTGGCTACAGCTCCTGTCATAAAAGAGATGTTTGATAAACAGTTTATAAATAAAAAATGTGTCATAGAATTGTGGGTTAGGTTATGACAGCTGGATATGGTGAGAACAATCTTTCCATCAGATGGAACTGGATTCTAAGTCCTGCTCTGGTCATATACAAGCTGGGTTACCATGGAGAGGTACTGTGGGTTTTGAGTCTTGGCTTTCTCATATGTTTAAAGAGATGTGTATGTCTCATATATGGTGGCAGTCTGAATAGTAGCTGTTGTATAAGTGAAAGCAAATGGTGCAAGACCAGGAACATAGTAGAAGGAACTCAATAAAAGCTTAGATCCCTGTGACAGAGTGAGGATTTAAGCATAGACAGGGCTGTATTGGGCTGTCCCTAAGAGGGTGAGTAGAAATCAAACAGTGAAGACTTGTGGAGAAGAGAAGGGAACATGTTTTGCTGAGCTTCACAACTTCCCTCTTGAAATTGAAACTTTTTTGCCCAGCCTACCTTTCTGGACCTTGGATACTTTATGCTATTGATAGCTTAGGCATAGGGAAAGAACCTCATGAGAGGGGAAAAATGAGTTTAAATTTTATTCTTGATTTTTGATGTTTATCTTGAACTATGCCATGAAAAGGAGAGGATAATGAATGGAATTAGACTCACTCAATTGGATAATGAATGTAACTTGGCCACTGCACTGTACAGCTCTAAAAAAGATAGGAAACTCTGAATCCAAAAGGATGAAAACCATCTGGCAAGTGGAGTAGAGGGGATTGCCTCACAACAGGGATTCTCCTCGCTAAAAGAATCTCTTAGCTAAGGGTGATCCAAGCTGAGAGAGTAAGTCTTATTGGGATAAGATAGTCAACCAGTGTTGACCTGTGCCTACAGCACCAGGGGAAGCTGTCAGGCAGCTTCCAAACCCCCAACAAGGCCTACTGAATTGAAAGACCCACTGAGCTAAGTGCTGGGGTATGGTAAGAAAAGAACCTACCGTCAGCTTCAAGGGAGTTTATAGTCTAATGAAGGAGACCCACAAGGAAGCCACGAACTCCCAGGCAAAATTAAAGAATTCAGGACTGGAGAGCGATTACAGCTGGTAAAGGTGATTGATTCACATGCATCCAGCTCCATTTTGATTTCTGGCACTGCATCTGGTCCCCCAGCACTACCAGGAGTGAATCCTGAGCACAGAGCCAGGAGTATACCCTGAGCACCGCCAACTGTGATCCCAGAAGCAAGCCCCTCAAAAAAATAATTCATTCCCAAGCAGTGTGCCATGAGACCTTGAGAAAGGCAAAGAGAAATAAGACTAATCAGAGAAAGTTACATTTGATTTGGGTCCATTCTCTCTCCCTCTCCCTCTCCCCACCTCAGGAAAAATACACGTGGACTTGTCCAAAGAAACTGAGAACTCTGCTTTAGAAATGTCATCCAGTCACTTCCCTGGGAAATAAGCATCCTTTGAACATAGGGACTAGATGATATAATTTATTCCATCCATTAAAAATATCTATTTACTGACCTGCTGTTATGTATAAACACCGAGTTGCTGGGGACATAGAGTGAGTTGAATGACAGAAAAGAAAGAAGTAGATAACAAAGCCTGATTGTTCTGGAGAGCAGCTGGACACTAGGGAAACTCTGGAGACATAGCTCCTCTCCTGAGCTCACCAAGTAAGAAGGACTCTCGATTTCTGCAGGACTGAGTCAGGTGGGATACAGAAGGGGCAGAATGTTCTAGAAACTTTCCTCCTCAAGGTAGCAGCAAAAATAAAAAGAAACATCCTTTGGTCCTCCTCATCCAAGACAAGCTGGGGTCCCCTGAGGGAAGTGAGGGACTGCGAATGCATCGCAGAGCAGCCAGCGTTGAGATTTCAGATAAAGAGCCCGTGAAGAGGGTCCGAGAAGAGAGGGGTGTGGAAGAAGACAGATGGGGGTGCCCCAGCACAGTGTCAAGAGGAGGAGCACTTCTGTGAAGGAGGAGATGGCCCTTGAGAACCATCAGAGGGAAGAGGTGAGAAGAAAAGCTGGTCCCTTTCTTCTTGTTATTGGGGGGCAGTGGGGACCCCAGAGATGCTCAGGGATCACTGCTGGCTCTAGACTCAGTGCTTAAGCGGCACTAGAGGTTGAATCCTGGCCCACCTGCCTTCACAGTAGCCACCTGGCCCCTTGAGCCCTCTCCCTGGCCTGTGAATAGGTCTGGAGGGGTCACTGGTGTCCTTGAAGGGATCTCAGAGGAGCGTGTGGACAGCCCTGGTTGTGGTTTGTGTCTTGTCTGGGCTTCCTGCAAAAGTTCTTCCCTTGGTGTGGCTGGAGCCAGGTGGGTCTGAGCCCGGAGCTGGAAGAGAGGCATAAAGGGCCTTCTGCTCCCTGGCCATGCTGTAGCCCCCATGCCCCCATACATTTCTCTCGCTTCCCCATCTGGCTCCCATTCTCCAGCCAAGTTCAGTCCCCGCCCGAGTGTCTGCCTGTGACTGTTGCCGGGCCAGTGCCTATTGGGACATCGCCGTGAGTATCCCCAGCTTAGGCCGGAGCCAGAAGATGCCGATGCACTTGCCAAATCAAACCCTCAGTGCAGCTACACCCGCCTTTCAGGTCCTGGGAATCTGGTTTTCCTTTGCAGCCTCCCAGCCTGGAGCAGTGGGGCAGCCCGCAGGGAGCTCCCCCCCATCTTACCCAGGGAACCCTCTCCCCACTCACGTCCTCATGATGGAAATGGGTGAGCACAGCTTTACAAGTAACTCTTCCACCATCAATTTTTGCTCTATTTTGATATGACTCTTGCCCATTCTTTGGAAGGTTTTCAAATGCTCCTTGATTAGCGGGACCACTGTTTGTTTATTCACACATTTCCTGCCAATGGACCCCAACTATTCAGTGGTGCTGTAGACTGCCTCAAACATTCTACGTAGGGGTGACATCAGGCTTCTCCTGCACACGGGCATCCAGTGCTCAACAGTGAAGTCAAGGACAAAAGCACCCAGAGTACCCCAAACCACTAAATGCCTCCCCCACCAGGGTGTCTCAGCCTAGTCTTGAGTGCTTACATCATTGCATGATTAAAGATACGTAGAAATTTCTAGAAAAGCTCTACTCAATGTGAAACTCCTGGAGGGCTGAGACAGTGGTTTGCTTCTCAACTCTTTGGGTCACATAGTACCTCAAAGTAGAGCCAGTCTTTGAGAGGAGGTGAGCCTTAGTGGCCAGACTGTCTCAAGAGTGAATTGTCACAGTTCTAGCATGTGTTACCGTTGGCCTCTGAGCTCAGCTTGCTCAATCGTCTTGAGGGAGAAGATCTTCCCCCATGGGAGGCATGTTGGCAAGATGAGATGAGGTGGTATAGCACTGGGCGTGGAGGCAGGGCTTGGAAACAAGTGCTGCTAGGATGGGTGAGTGCTTTAAGGGGAGAAGAGTGAGATGATGGGTTGGCACTGGGCCTTTCCCAGGCGCCTCAAGGCTACACTGACAAGGACACACCCTAGAACAAGCCAGCACTTCTCGGACAGGTGCCCAGACAAATCTTGCAGGTGCCAAACTGTCTGGGACCTGTTGCATCTACCTCACCAGTGGGGTTGGTCAGTTTCCATTCCTGGGACTCACCTGATGGCCAGGCTTTGTGGCCATTCCAAATGCATCTCTAGGCTGTGATACTGTGATATGAAGGTGGAAAGCTGGACGATGAGGGGCGATCACTATCGCTTTCCATATGGGTACAACTGGGGACATTGGACGGGGAAGCAGGGGAGGTCTAGGGCATTGGCATCTCAGGCGTGCAGCAGGTAATTATACAAGTGGGGCTCTCCCTTTTTTTCCTTTCTTTCTCCATTAACCCCAGAGCAGAGTCTATTTGGGAAGCTCGGCCTTGTCCTGAGCCACGAGACAAGATTGATGAGTGGCAGTTTGGGTAATGTCTTGGGAACAAGTGTTTCCTCATGCTGCATAATCTGATAGTTCTAGCAGATGCTTTGCCTAAATGACCACAAGTCTGCAAGGAAAGCAGAATCCAGGCAACTGTGCCTCTGGCCCCCTATTCGGGGGCTCCTAGGAGAGAGGCAGCAATCATGCTCTCGGAGCTGGATCTTGACTGTGTTCTCCCTTTCCTCTTCACCCCCAGCTCAGGCCAGTTTTCATCAGGTCTGGAATGAAAAAAGAACGTAACACAGCAGGCAGGAAAAACTGTGACTCTTCACTTAGCTTCGCCAACTTTTGGCTTCGTGGTCCTAAGTATGGCTTCTTCCCCTCAGTTCCCTGGGAACCCAAAGCTGTGACTCGTCTCTGGAGGCGTTGCCTTTGAGTGATAGAGAAGAAATGGCAATGACCAGGGGCCGAGCTGGGCCAAGAGACACAGACCATGGATTTGAGAACATTTCCAGTGTCTGCCCAGTGCCCCAGATACCAGCCATCGCCAGGCCCAGAGTCACCCCTTTGAAGCCTCTGTCCCAGGCATCTAGACAGCGCTCTCCAGGGCTGCTGGCTGTGCCCTTGGGAGCCTCACAGTTACCTGCCCCAGCCTCTCCCCAGGGAGGTGCTCAGTGGGGGTGGTTTGGGAAAGTGACTGAGCAAGGGACAGCGAGGGGGAAAGGGAGGGTTTCTGGGTCTTGTCATGTATAGAAATTGTGGTTGAGAACAAAATATAAATAAATAAATAAATAAATAAATAAATAAATAGATGGGGTGGATGGATGGATGGATGGATGGATGGATGGATGGATGGATGGATGGATGGACGGATGGATGGATGGATGGATGGATGGACGGGACCGGACGGACCGGACCCGGACGGACGGACGGACCGGACGGACGGACGGACGGACAGAACACCCAACAAGATGTTACTTTTTCTGGCTGTCTGGCCCCATCAGGCCGGCCCAGGTTCTCCAGCCCATTCAGAGTGTTCGACACGCCCGTCTCTCTTCTAGAACATCAGGGTTTTCTCTGCTCGTGTTCTCTGTTTCCAACCCTCTTTGTGGTTCTTCCCGGAGGTGGAGCCCAAAGCTGGGAACAGAGCTCCTTAGTCAGGTAGTTGTAGAGCCCCGCTCCGTGTTCTAGCAGGACCTGCTCTGCGTGATGATGAAGCTGTGGGTAAGAAGCAGGTGTGACTGGGTTCCCGGCAGGGAGGACTCTGACAAAGCTCGTGAAGATAGTGACGCAGATGATGACTGTAAAACATGTGTCTTAAAAATAAATGAATAAAAATAAAATAAAACAGCTGACTTAATAAGGAGTACATCTCTGTGAGTGTGTGTGCACACATGTGCACACACGTTTCTCACTAGGGAAGCACTCCTCTATTGAAATGTGCACACAAATGGATTTCATCCTTCCTCTCCTCATCCTGCTCATTTCCACCATCCTGGTCACCAGGGATCGAAGGGAACCATGAAACTCAAGTCATCCTGTGATTTCTGGAGCATCTCCTAGGTTTCCAGCCATTCCAGCCCTCTGGTTGGGTGGTGAATTCCCCACTCAGTGTCTGAAGCCAGCCCCCTTTTCCCTTTCAGCCAATGAAGTCCTTCATCAGAGCCACTGTGTGTAGTAACGCTTTCCTTCCCCTGTTTCCTCCCACCCTGGACCCCAAATATGGGCTGTTCTTCAGGGACAGCGGAGGCTGAGCGGCCTGTCCTCAGAACTGGAAAGGGATAAGGCTCAGCTCAGAAATCCTCCGCCTCTGCCCTCAGACACCATCCCCCTCTAGTGCTGTTTCCTTCCCCTCTCCCACCAGCCGCCTTATCTGGCACCTGCCTCCCATCCCCACTGCCCAAGCTCCCATCCTCGTCCTCATCCTGGAGAGAGCCATAATCCTCCAAGCTAATCTGTCACCCACAGAGTAGCCAGGGGAACCCCCAACGTGGCAGATCCTGCCTCTCTGGAGCTCCGTGCTCATCACGAGCTCCCCCATGTCCCCAGCATAAAGTCCAGACTCCTTGGTAGCATGCATGATCAGACCATGTTTTTTCTGACACTGACCCTCCTCCACTTGCATGCAGTAAAATCCTCCTGCCTACTGAGCTCCTGGAATTCTCTAGCTTTCTCCCACCCATAAGTCTTTGCTCGTGCAACTCCCTCAGTCTAGAACGCCTGCCCTGCGGACGATAACCGTGATCCCATCTTCATCAGACTAATGCTAACTGAGCCTTGAGCTCACAGCTTAAACATCCCGTCTTCAGGGAATCCTCCCAGCTCCCGCAAGGTGCTGACTCTGCCCTGGTGCTGGATTGTGTCTGCTCCTAGGCTCGCCCCCCCCTCTAACAGAGGCCAGACGGAGTCCCTCCTGCACTGGAGTCCAAATATGGAAGACGGATGTGGCCATTGTCATTCCACATTGTGGGCAATGACAGAACATCCGGGGGCTTTACATCAAGGCCCACAGTGCCGGGACCCTGGAAGGAATAACTGGACTCACACTGCTGGAACCTTGCCTGGGGGGAAGACAACGTGGACAGAGAAACCACCTGACCCACCTGGCCCCTCTCTCCTTCCGAAGCAGTATCCTATGCATGGAGGTTCCCGCTCATTTTAACCACCCCCTCCTGCATAACTACCTCATCATCGAGAACTCCTCTTCCAAGGTGTGACTCCCCACCTTTACCAAAGAGCAGACTATCCACTTGCACTTCCAAGAAGTCTCACTTGTTTGTCTAGACCTACTCTGCCCCGGACGAGGAAGAGGCATCTGCTCGTTGCGTGTGTTTTCTCTCACCCAGGAAGACAGCCACGCTGGGCTCTCTGCTCTGTTCCCACTTGCCCTCTGGACCATTAAATCAGGATCAGGCAAAAATCTCGATAAAACAGCCAGCCCCTCTCTCTGCCCTCACGGGTTTCAGCGGCCAGTCCGCTGTGGCCTGACAGAAGGGGTGTGCCACAAAGCTTTCTTTCTCTGCCCATTTCTGCATGATATAGAATGCCCAGGAAGGGGCCGAGGCCTGGCTCCCTTGACCAAGGCCAAAGGGTTCCCCGTCCCCACCCAGTTTCTCAATGTGAGAACCACCCAGCTGGCCGTCTCCCCAGCTCGCAGGCTGTGGAGGGAAAGAAAGGGCCGTTGAGAGTGGCTGCGCGTTCCCACGCAGGAAGGTGCCAGCGAGACAGCCTGGCTTTGTGCGGGGAGAATCTGTCTTCCCTCCCAGCGGCAGGAGTCATGTTCGGTGGTGGAACACAGGGACCCGAGGAGGGTGGCAGAGCTGGTCCTGCCCCAAGTGACAGACAAACAGGAAACACAGCCTGCCCTGGGAGTGAAGGCTCTGGACCCCTAACTTCCCCCCTGAGAAAAGCCCTTCCCAGCCTTTGCCAAGACAATCACACCCTCCCTCCAATCCCTGCCATCAGTGTCTCTTGTTTTGTGATTGTTACTCGAGAAAATATCTCCCAAACCCAAAGATACCATTGGTCTTTAATCTTATTACTGACCTGCATTTATCTAGCAAGGTGAATAGGTGATAGATACATGGCCCATGTATGCATAGTTAGACTCATTGTACTCATACACAGAGGAGTGTGAACAGGTGCAGTAGGTGGGAAGATACTGTGTATAGGTAGGTCTTTTATAGGCCTTTTTCAGTAACTGCAGCTACTTGGAGTCTGCATGTTGGACTAGGTCATCTACCACTCATGAGAGGATACCACTCATGCCACTGGTGGTCCCAGATGGGAGAGTAAGAGAAACAGAAAGCCCAGGATGTTAGTTAGGGCCTTCCTAAGTATCGTGTTTCTCTGTGCCAATTGCCATTTTCAATGAAATGGAAAACAAAGCCCCAGACAGTTCCCTACTTGTTTAGAGACCCAGAGACATGGAGATTTTGTAAGGACAAAAATCAAGATAATCAAAGACAAAATCAAGATAATAATGGTGGAGCGATAGTACAGCAGATAGTGCATTTGCCTTAAATGCACCTGACCCGGAGTTCAATACCCAGCATCCCATATGGTCCCCCGAGCACCACCAGAAGTAATTCCTGAGTGCAACGCCTTGAGCATTGCTGGGTGTGACCCAAAGAGGGAAAAAAAAGAAAGAAAAAAAAGATCATCGGATTAGCAAACTCAAAGGCATCCATGACTTGGGATCCACTGATGTGTATGTGTGTATGTAACTATGTCTGTGTGGGAGGAGAGCATAAGGGTGTGTGTGTATGTGTGTTTGTGTGTGCATGTGGGCTTTCATTTGTGCTAGAAATGAAAAGAATTTCCAGTGGAGATCTCCAATACCCTAATCTATGCCCCCCAATAACTTCTGTAAATGAGAGCATCCTTGGAAACCAGTGAGCAATATTCAAACCAACAATCTCATCATTTCAACAGGAGCAAAGTGAGAACCACGGAAGAAGGTGATGGATGTGGCAGGTATCTTAGGTGGCCAAGACTAGAGGCCAGTTTCCTACTGGCTCCTGCTCCATTTCTTGCTCCAATACCAACAGAATTGCTCTCACCTACGGTATACTTCTGTGGTACTCACTTAAGAGACTTGCTATCCAGACTCATTTAGTTTAGAAAAAGTGTCCATGGTCTCAGGCCCACTGATTTCACTCCCTTACACTAATTTCATTACCCCAAATCTTGGACTTAGCCATTGCATAGGAAATTTGTGTATAAAAGTCAGTCTCTACCTTGGAAAAATTCTGCAGGAAATTTCACATTCTGCAGGAGCAGCATTTTGGGTACCATGTTTTCTGCAAGAGACTGATTGGTCTCCAGGGAGACCATGTGAACCAAGACAGCCAATCAGTGATCTTCCTTGAGAGCAATAATAGAGTGGAGGAAGGGAGACCTCTCATTCCAATGACTGAAATGTGAGGTGTGAATTTTGTCTTGTGTTAGAAGTCAGTCTACACAAACCGAGAATGTGCCTGGAATAAGTAGAAGTGGGATTCAGGGGAATGTTTCCGGTTTTACTAAGGTGTATTTTATCTCTGACCTTGAAACTTCCCTTAGATTGTGAGCCAGTGCATTCTCCTTTGTGCCTGTGTTAATTAAAGGGCATCTAAGGCCTCTTCCCCCAGCACCTCTAAGTCAAAAAAAACAGTAGTGTAACCACATCCTCTCTATCCTGTTGGCCCTCACACTTCCAGATTTCTCTCCTTTTTTATGAAATGTGTTTGGCTGTAAAAATCAATGCATGTGGCTCCTTCTCCACCCTGGAGACTGGCCCACATCTCAACCTAAGCTGTGTCCTTTCAGCCTTTTCCCTCCTTGAGAAGCCCGTTCTCTCTCTAAAATGTATCCCTCTCTCTCCTTCTGTCCCCTCACATTTCTCTAAGTCAATTTCTTTAAACTAAACTATTTTACTTCACTAAAATATTTACTGCATATCTAGAACCTATAGCTAGAGTGGAGACTCTAGGGAGAACTTGAACAAGTTAGAGATAAAGTAGAAATAAAATGTCTTCTTTTACTTTCATAATGCTAAACTATTTTTCTTTCTTCTTTAAAAATAATTTGCATTATTTAGGCACTGTAATTTACAAAGTTGTTCATAATACAGTTGTTAGGCTTTCAGTGTTTAAACACCAATCCCGCCACCAGGGTGACCTTCCCTTCACCATTGTCCCCATTTTCCCAAACACACACCAAGCCTGCACTCTTAGCAGGAAAACAATAATTGATTCTGTAGTGCTTGTTACAACTAAACGGCTAATGAAATCATCAAAAATCACTTGATTACTTGATCACTTGACATCCCATTGTTCATCGATTTGCTCGAGCGGCGCCGGTAACATTTCCATTTGTCCCTATCACGTGCCAGTGTAACCCAATAGCATCTGCTTGCTCCAGGAATACAAAGAGCCACAAACCATTCATTCAGGGTCTTGACAAAGAAGTCTGACCATCTTGTAGGTGGGCAGCCACGTGAATTTTTGATGTCCTGTGGGATCCAGTTGGTAACGGCTCTAGTCCAGCGGTCATCTCCAAGTCACATTACATGTCCAGCCCATCTGATTTTCAACACCTTGGCAAAAGAGACAGCGTTCCTGACTCTGGATCGTCAACAGAGGTCGGAACTCCAGATTCCTTCTCTCACTTGAGTGAGGCATGATATTCCAAGCATAGCTCTTTCGATTCCTCTTTGAGAGACCCGAATAGCTTTCTCATCCTACTTTCGTAGGGCCCAGGTCTGTGAGGCTTATGTTAATGCAGAGAGAACAGTGGAGTCTAAGAGATGTGCCTGGAGCCAGAGGTTCTTTTGTCCTTTTAGCTATTTCTTTGATGCTCTTGAAGGTGTTCCATGCCGCTCTTTTCCTCCTGTACTGCTCAGGTTTTAGGTCGTTCATCATGTTGAATTCTCAACCTAGGTACACATAACTGCTGCATTCAGATATGTTTGTTCCGTTGAGAGTGAGAGTGAATGGAGTCTCTGGAACTAGTTCGTTTTTCATGAACATAGATATCGCCTGTCATGCTCAAGGAGTCAGGAGGTTCTGGAGGTCACACAGGTCAGCTGCATGCAAAGCACCCATCTTAATTCCTGGACCATCTCTCCAAAACAAGTCTGTTTAATACCAAACTAGACTATTTTCAAGAAACCATGATGATGTGTATTAAGTATCCCAGAGACTTGCTGTCATAAGAATAATATGCCTTTAGTATGATGAAAGCTTCATTTTCCCTTCTGCTCAAGTATAGAAGAAAGGAGGCCTGCCCTAGTATTATCACTCTCCTCCATAAGGACCATGAAGATTAAATCTCTCTGGCTCACTGCCTTTGTTTCACTCTCAGTTCCTTATCCACAAAATATAAGGACTGATATCTGCCTCATGCCCCAAGATCACTGTTCTGCTTCTTGCCATCATATCTGTGTTTCCATCCATACTAAGTAAGAAAAGATGAGGAATGGAGAAGGATTTGTGTCCACTTCCTTTCATGGAAGTATTTTAAACACTATCAGATAATACTTTCCGTTTACTTGCCAGACACGGTCACATGGCTACATCTAATTTTAAGGAGTCTGGGAAACGCAGGCCTTGTCTCTGGGAAGCCACTGGTACAAATACCACTTGTCCTTCTTTGACCATGAAAAGAGAAAATTATATTAGAAAACAATTTACCCACATCATTATCAGTTTTACAATGAACAGTTCTGCCATCATTTTAGATTCCTCCAAGTTTTTGTTTCCAAGTGGAAGGGATGGTTCTCTTACAAGCTGAGCGCATGTTTCCTCTGTGTACCTGGTGTTTATAAGTACAGAGCAGAGGTGTGACGGAGTGCAGAGAGTAGAATACGTCTCACTTGGATGTGGGGACCAAATGGATCTCTTGGAGGATTCTAGACTAGACATCCTGGTTCTGTTTGACTGCCCCCCCCCACATTTCTGGCCCTAATCCTAGTCAACCTGTGAGTTAAGGGAGAAGTAGAAGAAGGGAATTCATTTCTGCACACCCTACCCACACCAACTCCCTCCCTCTATTGGGAAAATATCATATGGAAGGACTCCTGAAGGCTGGTATGAGCCTCTAATTGATTTAATTTGTTCATTGTAGCTTTTTATGAGAGTAGAAATTTAAAGGACTAGCTCTGGATTCTAAGAAACGAGTTTCAAATCCTATATTTATAAGCTGGAGCTTTGGGTGATCTGCCCGGCACACCACTTACCTAACCTGTATATGATTCAGATATCTTAGCTGCAAAATGCAGATTAATGTACAGACCTCATGAGACTTTTGAGAAATTATGTCAGTTCTTCAAATTTAGCCATAGAGCAGTAAGCTCTTAATAAACGCCAAGGGTCTTCATTAAGTAACTAGTATGCTCAGAACTATGCTAAGGCTGTGGGAAACTTAAGTGAGTCATGGTTCTTAGAAGCCTAGAGATCCCTGAGTTTGGACCCACTCTGGCTCAGTGGGAGTGATCACAACATCATCTGTACATACAGGCTGTTCATTAGACATACAGCGAGATCCTGGAAGGCACAGGGACAGCATGAAGCAAATCCTGAATTCCTCGTCCATGCCTTTGTCCCAGGCAGATCACCCAATGCTATCTGTGCATGGGGCATGATCTTGGGATGCTCTGACCTCCGTGCTCCCTGTGCCTCAGTTCTGCAAAGGAATTGCTTCCTCTTTCAAATACTAGCAACCCCCAAGCATAAAGGAACAGGAAGGAGGGGATTGAAATGAGGGTCACATTCGGTGCAAAGGCAATAATCTAAACATTTCTATCTTTTCTTTTTAATCCTTCTAAGCAATCATTTACTTTTATAGAATAAATTTTTCCTTTAGAGTTTCAAAAGTTCTAACAGTTAAATGGGCATAAAAGGATAGAAGCACATTTAATTTTGTACCTAGGTTAAGAGCAGGGGAAGGTATAAGATTCTTCTCCCACCCCAAAGGAATGGGACAGAACCTGGGGCTTCACCACCGAGGCAGGAAAAATGATAGGGTTACTCTGTGAGCGTATCATAAGTGTACTCTGCTTCTGATAGGACAAAGTGTACTCTGCTGATGCTAGGACATAAGCAGAGTACGCTTCTCATTAGACGTATGTCCGACCATACAGAGAAGTCAGATTCAAAACTTCTCTGATGCTCTCTTGCAGGACGAGTTCACCACCTAGATTATTTTTAGATGCTTAGGGATTTGTTCTTAAATCTCCCGGATGTTGATTAGCTGCAGCTCAGAATAACTCACATTGTCAACAGGCCACATTGTAGGGTAGCCTGTTCTCTTCTCCTTCCAAAATACATCTTTTTAGACATTTGTACATCTTGGTATCATAGGACTATTTCTGTATCTATGGGTAGTTGTTTTGTATTGATCTCATGACACCTTACAAAAATAATATGTGCATGCATCAGTTGCCCAGTTTGAAAAGGAGCATGAAGTTAAAAGCACATAAATGCACGCAGATAATAGAGTGGTATTGGGCATATGTTTACTGAGAAAGAGAGGCAGAAAGAGAGACAGAGACCAGTGGTGATGGTCAGGCGGACGCCTCCCCAGCTCTCAGCGAGCACGTCCTCCAGGAGAGATCCCAGGAGGGAGATTGTGGACCTGCTGATCCCAGGGGAACTGATACCAACTGAGGCCACCCATGGTCTAGCATCGGCCTGTGCCATGAGAATTTCTCATGCTGTTATCACCCCGAAATACAGCCTGACCTTTATCTGGTGCTCAGTAGAAAAACTGTGACTCTCCCAGAATTGAAGGAACACTTGTGAGGTGGTGGAACTTTGTACTGTGTTTTATCTGAGATTAAATGTAGGTATTTTCAAGGGGATTTCACCATGCGTATCTTTTTCTTTCTTGTCTTGTTTTTGTAATTAAAGTGATTCCAAGATACTGTATATAACTTATTCTTTCTTCCCTTCTTTTCCTTCCTTCTGTTTCCTTCTTCCCTCTTTTCCTCTTTTTCCCCCTTGCCCCTTGCTTTCTTTTTATCCTTTCTGCCATAATGTGTTCTCTAAAAGCAGTGGGAGTCGGGCATGCTATTTGGCACCCAGTCTCACCCAACAAATATCTTGTCAGGTTCCTTTTCCTTCCATCAGCATAGAATAGACAGTAACAGAATTTAAATGTAAGAAACCAACCCCTGCTGGCCATTCAGAAGTGCTGCAAAGCCTTGGCACACATTATCTTTATACGCTTTTATTTGATAGGATAAGTTCCTTGAAGTGGATTGCTGGGTCAAAGTGTACACACATTTTAATTTGCTAAATTGCCAGATTGCTTTCCAAACACAAACCAGTGAATCCTTTAGGGTATATTCGTTTCCATTTCCAGAAGCAGCCATAGAAACGGTCGCATCTGTCATGCATTTTATTAATTTTCTGGTAGCCTGAAGGTGAGTCAAGGTCATGGAAGGTTGAGGTCAAAGAAGGT
This sequence comes from Cryptotis parvus, assembly GCA_021461705.1. Taxonomy (NCBI): domain Eukaryota; kingdom Metazoa; phylum Chordata; class Mammalia; order Eulipotyphla; family Soricidae; genus Cryptotis; species Cryptotis parvus. The sequence goes on from JAJIBD010021520.1 coordinate 194,282, forward strand.
TTCAGAGAAGATGAACCAAAGCAAGGCATCATCTCTGGTCCAGAGAAATGCACAAAGGACATTTCAGGGAGAATGCAGAGTATGGAATAGGGCAGGAATTATACCTTGGCCAGCCATGGACCATAAGACTTATAAACCCCTGCAGAGGCCCCTGTGCTCAGCAGAGCAGCCACAGACATTTGAGTAAATACATGAAAACAGAGAAGGAGGCAGTTATGATCTTGTGGGGGAGAAACACCCCTGAGAGGGGAAGTCAAGTTTAGGGACATTAGGTGAGGCTCAGTGCCACCGAAAATAAGAAAAAAAATCAAGACAGGGGACAGGAGTGTGCTGGGGAGGGGAAGGTCTCAGTTTTCAGCAAGGTTATTAGAAAAGACTCCACGAGCAGGTGACATTGGCCAGCGTCACACCTGAGGGGATGAAGAGGGCAGGTTTGGTGAGAAAGACCTAGCAGGTGTCGGGAGTCAGAAGAAGGGTAGAGTGGAGGGGCAGGGAGAGGCCCTGGGATGGACGTTCAAAGGCTCTGACCCCAACCATTGGGAGCTTGGAGTAGACGGTGTCACGTTCTGATGTAGGGATTGGAAAGATCTTCAGGAGAAAGAGACAGTGTTAAGGCATCTGCCCTCGTATACGGCTGAGCCTAGTTCTTTCCCTCCAGACACAGCCCTTGGGGTCCCCTTGCACTGTCAAAGTAGTCCTGGTGCTCGTGGACACTGCAGAGGTTTAGCAGCACCTGAACCCCAAGTCACGTGGTGCACCCCCCCAGTCCACCTGTCCAATATAGACTTGGGAACCCCTAAAAACGAGATCCTTGTGCTAAAGGGAAATGAGGGTGTATGGGGGGAAACGGTGGGGGAAGATCCTCCTAGTGGTGAGGCAGCGGGGTAGGAAGTGGCCTCACGTTTGTTGGGGGGGGGGGTCATACCCGCAAATGCTCAGGGGTGACTCCTGGCTCTGCACTCAGGGAATCACTCCTGGCGGTGCTCAGGGGACCATATGGGATGCCGGGCTGGAACGCAGGTAAGGCCCGTGCAAGACATCACCCTTCCCGCTGTACTGTGACACCATCCCAGGGACTCTGGAATTGGGAGCATTTTGAAGAAGCATCTTTGGGATCTGCCCCAGATTGTCTGTGCCTTGGAGGTGGCATGGAGCAGTCAGGATTCCAGGAAGGACCCGAGGCCGAGGGTGAGGAGTCAGGTCAGGCTGTAGAGATGTTCAGCACCGCCATCTGGATGCTCCCCGTGCAACTCCTATGGGATCTCTGAGTGGTGAAGAGAAGTGAGGAGCCAGATACGTCGGGAGGAATGCAGAGAGAGGGGCGGGAGGAGAACTGTAAATAGATGGCTCACCAGCATGCTGATGGTTCTGAGTCACTGGGCTCCGTGAGCTCACTGGATGAGCCAGAGCACTAACCCCAGCTCACGGGATCACCACACCCGCCTCAGTCAGGACTCCCCAGTGGAGCCTGTAGTGGGCGTGGTGAGGAAGGACACGCCCAAGGCCAGCCGGCTCCAGAGGGCTGCTGAGTCCCATGACAGGAGGGTGGCCACAAGGGACCCCTGACTCCCCCCAAACGCGGGTCATTTGCCGCAAGTTGGTGCGTTCAGGCCATCCCGTCACCCTGCTTGCGGCTGAGCACTGCTTAGCCCGGTTTGTTGGCTACAGGACGGAGAACACACATTCCTGAGCGCAGGAGACCCTGAAACCATGGGGTCAGGCAGCCTGGGCGCCCAGTGCTGGCTTATGCACTTAGGTCATGGGTGATTCTGAGACCCCCCAAACCCCTCCCATACGCAGCTTCTATTCAGGCAAGACTGAGAGAACAGTGTGGAAAGCACTTACTTGCCTGGCAGTCAGCCACCTCGGCACTGCATAAGGTCCCTCCGCCCCACCAGACATGATCCCTGAGCACAGAGCCAGGAGTAAGCCCTGAGCACCGCCGGATGTGCCACACTCTCCACCCACCCACCCACCACCCAAAAGAGAAAAGACTGTATGAACAGTGGAGTGAACAGGGTGACTTGGCCAGAGGCTGCAGAGACGCGATTCGTATCCGCTATTCAGAACTGATGACTGTTGAGGCTGTATTGAGGGGGTTCCCCTCAGGGCAGAGGGCATAGATCTGGCCTGTGCAAGCCCCTGGGTTCTGTCCCTGCCACTGCAGGGCACCCCAGGCACTGCCAGGAGTAGCCTGTAATAAGACGTAAAGCTACTTCCAATTCGCTCAGTCACAACCAGCTGTGGAACTTGGCGGGTCCCTCGTTCAAACTGAAGGAGGGTTTCAAAGGGCTGAGTGTTCAGAAGGCCCATCCCCGGCCCCACATGGGCCCCTGAGCAGCACCGGGAGCAACCCCGGAGCACAGAGCCAAGGCCTGCACAGGGCCCCCCCATCTCCCACCCCGTGTGTCCCAAAACAAACAGGGGAGCTAAAGTGCAGGAGATGGGGGGTGGAGAAGCAGAACAGAAGCAGGAAAGGGGCATGCGCGGTTGACCCAGAGTCTCTCCCTGACACGGCCTGTGGTCCCCTGAGCCCCACCAGGAGGGACCCCTGAGCACAGAGCCAGGAGTAAGCATGGAACACTGCCAGGTAGGGCCCAGAAGACAAATATAATAATAATAATAATAATAATAATAATAATAATAATAATAATAATAATAATAAATAGTAATCACTTGACATTCTGTTATTCCTCAATTTGCTCGAGCAGGCACCAGTAACATTTCCATTTGACCCTATCACGTGCCAGTGTAGCTCAATGGCATCTGCTTGCTCCAGGAATACGAAGAGCCTCAAACCGTTGTTCAGGGTCTTAATGAAGTCTGACCATCTTGTAGGTGGGCAGCCACATGATCTTTTGTCGTTCTGTGGGATCCAGTCAGTAACAGCTCTAGTCCAGTGGTCTTCTCCAAGTCACATTACATGTCCAGCCCATCTGATTTTCAATGCCTTGGCAAACGGACAACATCCCTGATAATAATAAAATAATAATAATAATAATAATAATAGTAAGTGCAGGAGTGCTATGCTAGCACAGATTGAGGAAGTGAGTGAACTTTCCTCTCTCCGTGGTATCTCTCTTGGCTGGTCCTGGTGGAGATTCTTTCTGCTGTCTAACGTGATCCTAGCTCCGGAAAGTCAACACATTCACATACACTTTCTTTCTTTCTTTTTCTGATTAATTTTTTATTGAATTACCATGAGGTACACAGTTACAAGGCTGTGCATGATTAGGTTTCAGTCATATAATGTCCCAATACCCATCCCTTCACCAGCATATATTTCCCACCACCAATGTTCCTGACTTCCTCCTGCCCTCCTGCCTTTATGGCAGGCACCTACCTACCTACCTACCTACCTACCTATCTTCCTTCCTTTTTTCCTTCCTTCCTTTACTTTCTTTCTCTCTCTCTTCTCTCTCTCTCTCTTTCTCTCTGTCTCTCTCTCTTTCTCTCTGTCTCTCTCTCTGTCTGTCTGTCTCTCTCTCTCTCTCTCTCTCTCTCTCTCTCTCTCTCTCTCTCTCTCTCTCTCTCTCTCTCTGTCTCTGTCTCTCTGTCTCTGTCTCATGTCATTTCAGTGCCCGTCTTTCATAGCAGAAGCAATGAAATGACCGGTTCTCACTTCCTAACCTGCTTGGGCATGTGAACTCCCCTTCATCCCAGGCTTGGGAAGAGGCTGCCCCCAGCACCCACAGCCCCATCCTGACTCTCTCAGGATGGACCCCACTGCTGCCAGCCCCTCCGCCCCTCAGCTTCCTGAAAAGCAAGGGAAGGACCAGAGCAGGAACTTCGCACTGCCTGACCTTTCCGTTTCCTCTGGGCCATCATTTTCAGCACAAATTGCTGAGTTTGAGAGGCTGAGAACCTTGAGGCTGTTTGTTTACCTTAGAGCAATGTTGCCTTCTCTTGGCCTTGGAAGCCAATTCTGGTTGAGACACAGAGTGTGGATTGGGGCTATCATATCACTAGCTCCCCTGCCTGCTCGTGTTGCCGCCTATCCTTGGGCTCCGCCTGGAGCTCACTGAACTCCAAGGGTGCACACCAGAGCCTGTCCGGGAGCAGCAAGGGAGATAACCCAACAGCGGGGGCACGTGGGTGCAGCCCGTGTCTCCTTGGCTCCATCGTCCCTCTGGTCATTAACAAACATACATTCAAAAGGGGAGATATGGACGGGGCCGGAGCAATAGCACAGTGGTAGGGCTTTTGCCTTGCACACGGCCAACCTGAGTTCGATCCCGGCATCCCATATGGCCTCCCGAGCACCGCCAGGAGTAATTCCTGAGTGCAGAGCCAGGAGTAACCTCTGAGCATTGCCGGGTGTAACCCCAAAACAAACAAAAACAAAGGGGAGATTTGGAGAGTTCCAAGGTGGTGGCATCAGAGAGTTCAGACAAGGGCATCACCACACCCCGGGGAGCTGTGCAGGCCACAGACCCAGGGAAACCTGCCCCCTCTGGGAACAGCCACCTGGCACAGGTCTCATTGCCCACCCACCCCACCTCTCAGCCTGGGTTTCCTCGTCTGTCTTCTCTGTTCTCTGCAGCCATTTGCTCTGTTACAGCAACAGCTCTTAGCGCCGTGTGTGATCCGTGTGTACTTGGTGAATGTTTGCAGAGTGAATATTACTATAACAGCCAGTGGCTCTCCTTTTGCCTGCCCTAAATTCATGAGGGTCAGTTTTGTTGCTGCTGGCCATTCCAGTCTTCTCTCACTGGAAGCCTTCAGCAAACTTCCCTATTCCCCCGCCTCCCAGCCCCCCCGCCCCTGCAGCTCAGCAGTCCGGGGGCAAAGTAGACACCGAAGCAGAACATGCCTTGATTGAGTTAGTCATTCATTCGTGCCGTTCAGTGCCCAGTGCCAGGGCACGGCAGGGGAGATTGACCGTTGGCAGCGGGTCAGATCTCATCAGGGAGCAGAGAAGTCGGCCTTGAAATGGAATGGAACAGGTTGCTTCGCCCAAATGCCAGTGAGGCACCATGGATGCCTCCAGAACAGAGAGAGGAGCGAGCCTCAAGCTTCCCTTGCTGGAGGGTTTTTCTTAGAGGACCACTTGCCCGAAAAGAGGCCCTTCAAGGGGAGCGAGTAGAGAGAAGGGGGCAGCAGCCCAACACGGCTTTCAGGCAGCTGCATGCACAAACCCTAAGCCAGAGGCCCGGCCTGTGGGGCTCAGCGGCGCAGGGGCTGAGAACAAGAGCTCCCCGTTATTAAGCACCAGGCACGTGCCAGGTCTCGTGTCCCTGCTACGGCTGCAGTCACACACCACCTCGGAGTGTGTCTGATTCCCATTTCACAGATGAGGCCATCGGAAGGTGAAACAGCTTGGCCGAGGCCCCAGAGCAAGTTAACGTGACGTGTCTGGGAACCAAGCCCAGGTCTCTGAGGTTCCAAAGCCCCTGTTTCCAAAGCCCTAACCATCAGGGTCCCACCGTTGCTTAGCAATCAAAGCAAAAGAGTCCGAGAGCTCTGGGAGAAAACGGGGAGTTCCACAGGGGCTGGTCAGAGCAGGGGGCCTGAGCAAGCAACCGCACTCGCACAGCTGTTGAGGGAAACTAATCGCCACAGGCCCACGAGCTAATTACTGGCTGCTGAGCCGGGGTGCGGTGAGTCAGGAGCGGGTCTAGGGCAGAGCCTGATGGAATGTGCACTTGGGGAGGCGGGCAGGGTTTTGGGGCACTGAGGGCGATGGAGAAGTAGGTAGGAAAGACGCGGGTGGGGCAGCCCTACAGAGACAGCCGAGAGAGGAAGGCTTCCCCAAGGCCTGGTGGTCTTACACATGGCTCAGAAGCCAAGCTGGACAGAACAGCTTCCCCAGGCCCAGCGGTCAAGTGGGCCATGTCTTGAAGCTCAGAACCGGGCCTCTAAAGCATGTGCTGGACACGAATGGGGGCCTGGACATACCCCCAGTACAGAATCTGATGAGACAGTGTGCCTTCTCTTTTGGTTTACTACTCACGAGGAAGAATTGCCTTCATGAAGCTACATTTCCTGATTTGGGGGAACAGGAACATGCAGCATCTACAAGAGGGGACTTGGTTACGGAGTCCCGAACCAGCCACTTCCGTTTCCTCACCTGGAGAGATATCCAAAGAAATGAATGCAGAGTTTTCTCGCCAATCCAGAATCCTCTCTCCACCATTCCAGATGTTCTTCGGGACTCTGGTGCTGATAGCCCGAGGTGGAGGGGCACTCAGGCACCGTGGAAAGAGAAGCACCCCACACATACACACATACACACACAACCCACCCGGTAGACCGCCGCCATTCCAGGCCCGGCCCCCTCTCGATCTTGTTTTCCCCGTCCTCCGAGGTGGCTGCTGGAGTTGATGATGAGAAACACATGTTTCTGGGCAGCCGCGGTTGCACAATGCCGCCAAAGGGAGGGCAGAAAAAAAAAAACGGAGGGGAAAAGGGAGAGAAAGGGAGGAAAGAAAAGAGCTTTGGTCTCCTCGCCCCCACAGACAATTCCCCCATTGATGTGCTGTGAGTCACGGCAGGCCGCCAGGCCATCGCGGTTTCTGAATCACTTCCTCCAAGAGGGGCGCTCCACTTGTTCCCGGGGCTCCCCTCCCAGCGGCGCCCCTGCCCAGGGCCTCTGCCTGCCTGCCTTGCTCTGCTGGGGCACCAGCCGGACCGGGAGATGGAGCAGGGGCTGGGAGTGCAGGGTGGCGGGCTGAAGAGAAAGGGGCAATGAAGCAGGTTGTGTCTCCCTGTGCCCACTGGGGGACCCCAGCCCACTGGCCCAACCACACTAGACCTCACGCCGCCCCCTCCCTGGCTGCAGATGGGAATGAGGCACAGCCCTGCAGGTCACAGTTTTCTCTGCCTGGCACCAGACCCAGCCACATCTGGGTTTTCCATTTTTCTCCAGCTTGGGTCTCTGGACTGATGTGGGCAGGGCTGACATCTTGGGGGGCAGAGGTTGATAGAAAGTTGACATAAACTCCCCTTCAGGGGCCTTGGGCTACACCTCTATGTCTGGCAGTCTCTGCCTGAGAGGGAAAAGATCTGTAGTGGCACAAGATGTCCTCTGGGGAGTCTGCCTTAAGCGCCTGCTCAGAATAAGCTTTGTCACTTGGACAGTGAGCGTTAAGTCTTCCCCTGGGTAGGCACCAAGGATCCCAGAGGAAGGGACCATGCTGCAAGCTGTATGAGGGGTAAATCTGTGCTGCAGAGTCTACACTAGTGCCCAGGGACATGGTCACCTGGAGGAGAGGGCAGCTGGACAGTGGCATCCAGAAAGACTTGTTAGGTTGGTTAAGGCAACATTGAGCACCATTTTTTACTGGCCAGCCACCTCTGACCACCCATGCACCCACCCACCCTGGATTTCACAGAAAGTCAGTGCCTTTGCTGACCCCTGAACTTGAAACCCCCTCTCTGCCCTTTATAGATGAAGTGGTCTCTGTCCTCTCTCAACAGAGGGCGCTGTTTCCCAGCAACCCCACTGCCCTGGACTCTGCTGGACTGCTGCCACCTTGTGGGCATGCGACTGCTCCCGGGCACTTGGTTGAACAGCAAGGACTTAGAAGGGAGGCCCCAAAGAGCAGGATCTGCCATCGCTACGTGACTGAATTCAGTTAGGCATGACAGGGAAGCAGAGCACATTTTAAGATATCTCCAGCTTGCATTTCACCTAGCTGGTCGCCTCCCTTGAAGGAGGTCATTGAGATCAAAGGCTTCTTTACAGCAGATGCCACGTCTTAACCTTTGTTTTCCATAGTTAGGAAGGTCTTGGGTGCTCAGCCAAAGGGTAACTGGGATCAAGCATTAATAGAGCTCCTTTAAAGGGCGGGGAAACTTCCCAGCACGTGGCATTGAGTATAGCACTCACCTTGTGTATGCGTGTCCTCTGCGACATCAAGAAATGTGAAAGCAAAATTAGTCATCGCAGATTGGCTTGTATTCATTTATTTTCTAATAATTTTATTTCCAGTTCTATAAGTTTTTTTGAAACGAGTAATATGAAGTAAATTTTTATATGCCTGCCAAGGGAGGAGGCTGGAGAGTGGGAGGGAACCTGGGGACCTTGGTGGAGGACAGGGACATTGATGGTGGGTTGCTATTGGAACGTTGTATGCCTGAAACAACTCTATGATGAACAGCTTTGTAAATTACAATGTCTTCATTAAAAATAATTTTAATGGGTAACTGGGATCAATTCTGTTAACAGCAAGCCCGACCGACAGCCAGGGCTCTGTCTGTCTTATGCCTCTATGGCAGAGTCCCCAGGGCTGGCACAGTGCCAGCTCACAAATACGTGCTGAATGGCTGCAACTGGGAACTTCAAAGTCCTAGAAACAGCAAGCATGCAGGCTGGGGAGAATATAGATGACGTCTGTATCGTCGAGTACAACTTCCTTTCTCTTGGCTGTGTCCGGAAAAGGCACCAAGATTGCCCAAGGTCACAGAGCAAGTGTGTGTGCCCAGGGGGATGTGTCGCCTGATGGTCTGTGCTTAGGCAAAGTAGCACACAGAGGAGGCATGAACCTGGAGTCAGACCCAGGGAATGTGAGTGCTCCTGGGAACATGAGAAATATTAGCTGATGCACTGGATAAATAAGTAAAGAAAATCTAACAATCCAGCAAGTGCAGAAAGCTGTAAGGCACTCCCTCAGCGCCCAAAGGGGGTGTAGGAGGGTCCCAGTTTTATCATAGGGCCTGTTGGAGCTCTTGTATCCCAGGGAAGGCTTGTGGAAAGGTCAGGACTGTCTGGTGTTGAACTTCACCACAAGCGATAACCCATAGATAGGAGGGAACTGACCATTTGTAAGAGCAGGGGGCTCTTTTCCCAGCACCTCGTTCTCCCCAGGCCACCCTGTGCCCAGTGCCCTGAACCCTCCGGCACACCCTGGCTTTGCCCACCAGGAGGTGCCCATTTGTGCTTTTCCTTACTGATCATCAGGCTGCACTTCCTCTCTCTGGTCTGCTGAGCCCAGAGCACCCTGGCCATGCTCCTGATCTGATGTCCACTCCTGTCCTGCTCCCTCTTGCCATGACCTTCACCCGGCATACACCTCTGCTGTGACGTGCCACTGCTGAATCCAGTAATTTGGTTCTCTGACAAGTGCCTGGCTCAGAACCCTGACTATGTTCCCCAGAGTTCCCATTATGCCATTAGACCCAGGATTGGTGACTCCAATGACTCCAGCATAGCAATGTGTGTTCAGCCACATCCGAGTGTGAGCCACCAGTGGTACACCCTGGTGGCTTCCTTGTGCTCCGGTTTCTTTGATGCTTCCTTGTGCTCCGGTTTCTTCCTTGTGCTCCGGTTCCTTGTGCTCCGGTTGTGCTCCGGTTTCTTTGATGCTGAACCTTTTATTTACAAAGTAAATAATATCTCCTCCACTACAGTCCTCGGAGACCCACCCACGCCAGACTCACATGTCCCTTGGCGCGGCCGCTTGGCGGCCGCGTGTTATTTTTTTATAGGATACTGAATTTTGCATAACGTTCTTCCCAGTTTCTTTCACATTTATACATAGTAAACAGTTTTAGACATGTTTTAACTGATACCAGTAAGCCTGGCAAGAAGCCAGAGCAAACCACATATCATGCCGTTAATCATTCTCAACATCCAGACTCCATAGTTCCTCAGAGCTCCATCCAAGAGAAAACCTGATCTTCCCCCCTTTAAGTTTCATCAGTAAATGCTCGGGTTGAGAGCCTTCTACTGAGACTATACCACCTACACAGTAAAGCCTGGCAAGCTACCGTGTTTTATTTACTTTTTATGCCAAAGACTAGTAACTATTATGGACCTAGTTCCATAACCTGAAGAATGGTTTCGGGCTCCTCCTGTCCCTGTAGCAAGTAGATGCCCTTGGGTTGTACTTGCTTGTGACAGAACTAATGGAGATGTTACTAGTGCCCACTCGAAAGCAAATCGATGAACAATGGGAAGACTAAATGGGAAATAAAATCTACCAAAAAATAAAATGCACGCTGTCTGACCCCTGTACTTACAAACGTCTTTCCAACTTCACACCGGCCACAGCAGGTTCTTTGAGAATTCACTGGGTGTCCTTTTCTCACCTGCGGGGAAGTGAATTCCACCCTAGTTCTGTATGCACAGTCGGCTTGGTTGGGAGACATCCAGGGGACCCCAATACCGCCTGGTACATTGTCTGGGGAGTGGTGTCTGTGGAGTACCGTGCCTCATGGCTCTGTGGAGGGCCCCAGGAGATTATGCAGATGTCAAAGGCCTTCAATTTGGGAGAAGTGCGTTTTTGTAATGACACAAGGCCTGGAGGCTGCCTAGCTTTAGATCTGCCAGGGCAGGGTTAGCCAGCCCCTCATGGCCACCACTGTTGAATATCCACTAAACCGTTACACCCAAACCTCCCACCATCACCAACAGCACCCTTGCATGTGCCTCTGTACTATAAATAAAAAGCAGTTAGATGTGGTTGGGCCAGGCTTGGGGAGGATGAGCTGAGACCAGAGGTACAGTATAGACAGGTAGAGAGGCTGAGAACACATAGAGCAGGGTGCAGGGGCCTGCAGGGGAAGGGGGGAACAGAAGCAGACAGTAAGAGTGACAGAATTCCAGGCAGGGCTCGCTGCACCTGTGTCCTACACGGCCTGGGACCTGGCAAGCAACACCTTCTCGCCCCCAGCACCCCAGGCTGCTCGGGTGACCTTCCGCCACTCAGGAAGTGGTGTCTGGACACAGTCTGGGTCTGTGAAAGTTCCGGTCTCTTGTTCATAAAACCTGCCCACACTCCAGAGTTGAAGGGCAAGAGCGAGGAAGCAGGAGTGGGAGCAGGTCAGAGACCTTGGCTGAGCTCACTCCTGTCTCCCAAGTCTACTGGACTGGACTGAAAATTGAAGGGTAGTAAGCACTGGTGAAAGGATTGGCGTTGGAGTAATACACATCTGAAGCTCAGTATAGCTCACAAATAGCTTTGTAGTGGGTACTGGTGAAAGGATTGGCGTTGGAGCAATCCACACCTGAAGCCCAATATCATAAATAGCTTTGTAAATGAAAAGTGAGGCTCAGCATCAAAGAGAGAGTTCGAGGGGCAAAGGCAGGTTTTGCACACAGGAACCCCAGTTGCGTCCGAGCCTGGCCCCACATGGTCCCCCAAGCAGCACGAGAGCAATCTCTGAGCACCAGCCAGGAGCAGCCAGCGGAGCTCATTCAGGTGTGGGCAGCATCCTCTCCCCCAGTTTCTTTTTTTCGAGACTCAGATATTCTGAGCAATTTTCTCACAGTCGCAAAACTACTAATTGCCGGTATCTGAATTTACACTAGTCACTGATCCCACCAAAGCGCACTTCCTGAGAAGCTGGAACCACGGAGGGGCAAAGTAAAAATGTCTTATGGAGCGGGAAGATAACTGGGGTCAGGCCACACACACTTTGTGAGGGCAGCGGCTGGAGATAAGACCCCGGGACCTCCTGGACTCAGAGCCCCACCTGGGAGAGCCCTGATTTCCCCCCAGATCACTGCGCCTGAGCATTAGACTGCTGTCCAGTTGGTCAGTATCGCTAGAAATGACCCCTGGCCCACCTGAGCATCACTTGGGAGGCCCTCAAAAAATAAATAAGATTAGAATGCCATCTGGAAGCCCTCTCCCCCTCCCAAATATATGTAATAAATAGTGTCAGCCAGATCCCTGCAGATTTTACCAGAGATATTCACTCTGGACGGGGGTTGGAAGTAGGATCCCAGGGCCCTTTTCCTTCCCTTGTGTTTTTTTGGGAAAGAGGGAAATGTCCCCAGACTGGGAATGAGCAGTGGCGGGAAGCAATGTGATAACTGATGATTTGCTGCGGCCTGGCTTGCAGCCAGCCACTGCAGCATATTGGTTACACGGAAATCATTAAGTCATTCTGGGCAGGAGTGACAAATGCGTGCCTGTGTAGATTGGGGGACGTGTGTTTACATACGGAGCGGGCGCCCACAGCGGGGAGCGCTTCCAGCCTGCCTGCCAGCCAAGAGAAGGAAAACGCAGCTCACGGTACATGAGTCCACGAGTCAGATTCCTGGGGCGTGAGACACGCGAGCCGAAAACGTGGGGGAGTTTTCTGTTCCTCGGCACCTCCCACCTGACAGGGACTTGGGTTGGCAAGAATGGGCCAGCGTGACATGTCTAGGGCCAGCCCAGGCGCTGCAGACATTGCAGAGACACGCACTCCAGATGGGGTTGGAAGTAGGACGGGGGCGGGGGTCGGAACAGCCCTTATGGTGTGTCTTGAGCCCTAGGATCTCAGTAAGAGGACCAGGATCCGCAAATGTGTGTGTGTGTGTGTGTGTGTGTGTGAGTACGCACGTGTTTGGGGCAGGGGGTAGGTTGGGGAAGGGGGGTGTGGGTTTCTCCATTTCACAGTGTGAACTGAGGAAGGTTGACAAGATGGTCTCTGATGTCACACCAGCTCTGGCCTGTGCATGTGCAATAAGCTTTCATAGCCTAAATTACAGAAGACTAGGCTGATGGCTCCCTCTACCCCGTGGACTCCTCCAAAAAGCATGTCCAGGGATTAGAGAGATAGTACAGGTGCTAAGACTCTTGCCTTGCACAGGGCTGACTACAGTTCAATTCCTAGTGCCCTGAGTCCTACCAAAAGTGATCCCTGAGGGACCGGAGAAATAGTGTGGTGGGTAGGGCATTTGCCTTGCATGTGGCCAACCCGGTTTGATCCCCAGCATCCCATATGGTTTCCTGAGCACCACCAGGAATAATTCCTGAGTGCAGAGCCAGGAGTAACCCCTGAGCATCACTGGGTATGACCCAAAAAGCAAAAAAAAAAAAAAAGTGATCCCTGAGTATAAAGCCAGGTGTAAGCCCTGAGCACAGCTGGCTATGGCCAAAAAACAAGTAAGCAAACAAAAACTCAAAACAATGTTTCCTTCAGTAAAGCTGAATTTTTGTGTGACTCATTGGTATAGTTGCATCTAGTCACTTGCATTCACATAAAAAAAAAGGTCGCAAAACTAACTGCCCAGAGCATCAGACAGAATGGTAGCTACTTAGGTACAGCAAAGGTGCTCACAGCTAGAAGGGGTAGAAGGGAATGCTGGGAAGACCTGCATGGGGTCTGCTCAGCCTGACTTGGGGGCAAAGAACCAGCATCACCAAAAGCCTCATCTCTCAAACTGGTGATGCAGTTTCCAAGCTCCTGTTCATAGCCATGGAGAAAAATGACTGGTTGGGCCACTTGAGGGGCAGGGGGTGGGGAGGGGACACTGGGGAGCAGGAGATGCCAGCAAGGGCCAGTTGGTCACACCCCAATTGGTCACACCCAGTTTGGATTCTTCAGATGATCCTGACTTGGTCAGGTCTTGAACATTCTACAGAGTACGCTCTCCCCTCAGTGCTGTGAGGCAAGGCTGTCAGTGTTTCACTCTGGATTGTTCTTTGTTGTGGAGATGTCTGTGTTGCCCCTAGATCCCTATACTGGCAGCTTACCTGCCAATAGGATGGTATTTGGATGAGGGACTATGGGGAGGTCATAAGGTTTATTCAAGAAAGTGGAATTCCTGAGTGGGATTGATGTCACTGCAAGAAGAAGAGATAAAACCTTCATGCCTAGGAAAGTCCTTGTGAGTGCAGAGAGAGAGAGAGAGAGAGAGAGAGAGAGAGAGAGTCCAAACTGGAAAGAAGTTTCTCCCACAGACCCAGTCTGCCCTTCACCTTGCCCTTGGATTTCCCAGACTCCAAAACTGTGAGAAACGTCTATTGCTTAAGTCGCCAGAGCTGAGGTATTTTGTTTAGCAATCAAAGCTGACCAGGACAAGAGCCTGTCTTGCATCTTGTGGGCTGTTTAGAAGCATGCCTGCTCTCTGCTCACTGTCTAGCCGCTAACTAGACTAGATGCCGATCTCCCCAGTTGGGGCAAATCAACCTAGATGCTTCCAAACATCCACTGAAGGGGATGGACTTGTCCCTGGGTAAAAACCTCAACTCTAATAACAGCCCAGGTGGGAGGGAAAATGGCGGCCACGAGTTCCATAAGACCCTGCGCTCTGACACGCCCCAAGGAACAAGCTGTGTGTGGGCATTAGGCCAGTTAGAGGAGCAGGGCATGGGTCAGGAGCACAGCTAGCAGGTCCAGAACTTCAGGGGCCACCAACTGGACTGTGGGCAGCTCCCTGTGGAGAAAGAGCAACCCGGTTGGCAGACATGTGAGCAGGTACCAGGGCTTCTTCATTCAAACCCATTTTGTTTATTCTCCCCAAGAAGCTTGCGTCAAAGCCTCACTGAGTTCCCAGCACGGAGGTGGCTCGGGAAGCAAGAGAGGGAAGCCCTCAGCCTTGCCTCTCTGGAGTGTGTTGTTGGGAATGTTGGCCATGAAAACCTTGCCCAGGTCCCTAGATGCCTCCCAACCCTTGGACTATGGAAGCATCCCTGGTCTCCCTAAAGTTTTGCTCATCTCCTCGAGAACCCCTCAGCCTTCGAGGATGGCTCCCCCGTGCCCAGTCCCAAGACAACCCACTTACTTGAAGTTCATCTGCTTGTCCAGCTCAGCCACACGCTGACCTCCAGAGGAAAGAGTCTGGAGGATAATGCAAGACCTTCCAGCAGCTCTGCGGCCTGCCTGACTCTCGGGCTCCTCGTCCACTCTCCCTGCCCCCACTTCACCAGAGTCTCCTATTTCTTCTCTTCCTCTATAGGGTTCCCTGCTTCCAGCCCCTTGGGCCACCCACCTTCTCTCAAACCCAAAATGCTTTTCCCCACAAAGACATCCCTTAGGGCGGCGATAGCCCAGTGGGTAGAGTGTTTGTCTTGCATGCAGCCTACCTGGATTCAGTCACCGGAATCCCATATGGTCCCCCAAGCACCGCCAGGAGTAATTCCTGAGTGTAGAGCCAGGAGTAACCCCTGAGCGTTGCAGGGTATGAGCCCCCCAAAAAAAAAAAAAAAAAACATCTTTTAGGAAAACAACAAAAGCAACTGTTCCAGGGTAATACAGTTCGGATCAGCAGAGTGATCTTTGGTCTTTGCAAATCCAGGGCCTCTCCCTGATACTGGAGAATGGACGATTAGCAAAGTGCTGGCTCAGTCACTAACACAGTCCTTACGACACTGTTCAGTCCTCGCGGGGACTAAGACTGCACTAGACCACACTAGCGTTCCAACCCCACTTTTTTTCTTTTTTGGGTCACACCCGGTGATGCCTAGGGGTTACTCCTGGCTCTGCACTCAGGAATTACTCCTGGAAGTGCTCAGGGTACCATATGGGATGCCGGGTCGGCTGCATGCAAGGCAAACGTCTTCCCGCCAGTACTGTTGTTTGGGCCCCACCAGCCCCACAGCCCCATAAGAACTGAGTGAGCTTGGACCTTCCACTGCTCTGTGCCTCCCATTTTCGCTTTTCTATCACTTGTATCACTTGTCTTCCCGTTGATCATCGATTTGCTTGAGCGGGCACCAATAACATCTCCATTCGTCCCTGTCATGTGCTAGTGTAGCCCTAGGGCATCTGCTCACTAGAGGAACATGAAGAGCCTCAAACTATTCAGTCAGGTCATGGGAATGAGGTCCATCATCGTTACTGTACTTGACATATTGAATATGACACAGGTAGCTTGCCAGGCTCTGCCGTGAGGGTGGGATACTCTTGGTAGTACTACTGAGAGTATCTTTTTCTATAGAACTGTGATAACAGGGATATAGGATTATCTTTTGTTTAGGGGCATTGTGAGGCTTTAGAGTGTGAGGGAAGGTGCTCAGCATGTCTGCATAGAGTCTGTTCATTTACGATCACCTTTAAGT
>JAJIBD010021520.1:215000-257817 GCA_021461705.1 Cryptotis parvus
ACCTCAGCGCGCTATTCTTGCCTCCTAACCCTGCAGCGCCCCACGCCCCATCCCCCTCAGCCCCACCACCACTCCCTGGGGTTTGAAATGGGCCCCTAGGATGGACCTGGACTTGGAGCCAGCGAGGCCAGGAGGTCCAGAAGCTCAGGGGCCCCCCAGAGCCCTGCAGTGGGCTCTTCCCAACACCCCCGCTTTCCCCGAAAGCCACGAAGCCCCTGCGCTGCGAGCCTGGAGGCCCCGTGGCCGCGCCAGGCCTGGACAGCGGGAGGAGCCGCCGGTGCTGTTCCAAAGGGGATTTCTTCACTTCCTGGCAGGCTCCAGTACACACGTGTTTGTTTAGGAGGGAAAGGAATGTCATTGATGGGATAGCGGCCGCGGAAGGGTAAACAAAAGTAATCAGCTGGACTGCCTCTGTCCAGCGCCTGGGAGCCCTTATCTGCGCCCTCCCGTTCCCAGCTTGTTTGGGCTGGGGAAAAAAGGAGCTGGGACCTGCTGAAAGGACACCCCAGGGCCACTGGCACTCAGCTGGCACCCACAAGGTCTTGGATTTGCAACAGAGCTGGGGAGGGAAGGGAGTCCCTGCGTGGCCCTCAGTGACTCTCCATTCACGTTCTTGGTTCCCCCATAAACAGCCCTCGGATACCAGGATTCCCTGAGGGCCCTGATGCTGCCGATCCCACCTCAGGCGCTCCCCTGCCTGCTCCGTTCAGCCCCACGCCACACCCAGGCTCCTGCCCACTCCCTCCTGATGCTCTTCTCCATTTGTCTCAGCTCCTTTTCCCTGCTCTGACCTGCCTTAAACTGAGGGGTGACGGTACCTGAGTGTGGGGATCGCAGAACTGAAAGGGGAGGTCACAAAAATAGGGGCCACAGTAAAACGCTTCTGGATGTGTAGCTACAAAATTAAATCAGAGATGAATGAATGAATGAATGAATGAATGAATGAGACGCATTCCTGGAAGCACCCACTCATGGTGTATTTCCTAGCAGAGAAGTCGTGAACAGGAAAAGCTTAAGAAGTGCAGCTTTACGTGGTGTTTCGTAACCTTTTTCCAACTTATTTCTTTCCTCTCGTTCCTCTCTATACTACTGCTTGACCCCACCTAAATTTACTGCCGTGCCCCCCATTTACGTGATCTTCACCTGTGTGCTCTTGGAATATTCTGCAGGCACACGGGGCCACATGGTCCACAGTTAAAAACTGCTATGAAGGGACCAATATGACAATAATAGTTGGAAATGATCACTTTGGACAAGAAGTGGATAAAGGGATATACCTGATAACCTTTCAGTGCCTGTATTGCAAACCATACTGCCCAGAAGGAGAGAGGGAGACAGAGACAGAGAGCTCCTGTCATAGAGGTGAGGGGTGGGCAGGAGGGAAACTGAGGACATTGGTGGTGGGAAATGTGCACTGGTGAAGAACCGGTATGGAGCATTATGTAACTGAAACCCAATCATAAACAACTTTGTATCTCACTGTGGAAAGGAAGGAAGGAAGGAAGGAAGGAAGGAAGGAAGGAAGGAAGGAAGGAAGGAAGGAAGGAAGGAAGGAAGGAAGGAAGGAAGGAAGGAAGGAAGGAAGGAAGGAAGGAACGAAGGAACGAAGGAACGAAGGAAGGAGGGAGGGAGGAGGGAGGGAGGGAGGGAGGGAGGGAGGGAGGGAGGAAGGAAGGAAGGAAGGAAGGAAGGAAGGAAGGAAGGAAGGAAGGAAGGAAGGAAGGAAGGAAGGAAGGAAGGAAGGAAGGAAGGAAGGAAGGAAGGAAGGAAGGAAGATAGGTTTGGGTGGAGAAAATGAAATCTGAGTTGGGTAAAATGTCTCTTTTCTGAGTCTATCTCCTCTCCCCTTTTCTGGAAACTGAAAACTCTGATTTATTTCAACAAACCTGTACATAGCTCCCAAAGGTGGGCCAGGCATAGCAGCAAATTCTGAAGATGTGAAAATCAAGGCAAAAAAAGATGGCAAACAGATAGACAGATAAACATTTAGTGGCAGATAAGCGGAGCCGGGGACAAGAGAGAGAGATAGTCAACAGAGTGAAATGGGTGGATTTCACCCAAACAGAGAGACATGGGTTGGTGGGTGGACAGTGATTAAAGAAGGTAGCGAGTGACTGGAGCAATAGTACAACAAGTGGGCATTTGCCTTGCATGTGTCAGATCAACTTCAGTCCCCAACCACACCATATGGTCCCTAGATCCCTGCCAGGAGTGATGCCTTCGCACATAGCAATTGAGTACCACCAGGGTCAGGCACGTAGCTGGCATACACCCTTCTGTGCCCAAAAAGAGGTAGAGAGATAGGTAGATAAATAGCATGGAGAGAGAGAAGAAGAGTTTGGCCCCTAGAAGGAGCACAGAGGGAATGGTAGAGAAAGAGACACAAGTAGGCAAATAAGGGTTGGAGCGATAGGACAGTGGATAGGGCATTTGCCTGGTATGTGGCCAACCTGGAGTTGATCCCTGGCATCCCATAAGGTTCCCTGAGCACTGCCATGCGTAGCCCCCAAACAAACAAAATATAGGTAGGTGGACAGGGAGGGAGGCCGGCAGGTAATGTAGGGAGGCAGGAGTCAGGTCGTGGGCAGGCGGGAAGCAGGTGAGCAGGTAACAGGTAGGCGAGGAGACTGGCAGGTAGGTGGGTCGGGAGATGTAGGCACGCACAGGCCGAGCTGGGAGGTGCCCACCTGCCATGGCAGGTCTCCTCTCTCCCGGAAGGGAGCAGATGTCAGAGCCCATGAGTGCATTTGGTTCCAGCCAAAGCCTCTGGGAGCCTCCTGGGAGGAGAGGAAGTCCTGGGCAACACGGAGGAGGGAGGGAGGGAGGGAGGGAGGAAGTACTCGAGAGGAAGCAAGCACAATTCGGGAGCTCTCAAGACTGAGCCCCAGAAAAGCAGAAGCCCAGACCCAGCACTGCTAGAGACCACCTGTTGGTCAGGAAGGCACTGCCGGTCTTCACTGGGCAGCTCTCATCTGCACTAGATGCCATGGCCCCACTCAACACACACAGCCCATCTCATCCCACGGGGAGTGTGTGACACCTCCAGGCACCCACACTGTGTTCACTCAGTGCCGTCCTGACCACCCTGCCCCCATTTCGGGGTTCCTGCAGCACAAAGCAGCGGCCAGGAACTTAGATTCTGCTGCCGGACTGCACTGGGACCACATGTGGATCCCGGCTTTGTGACGTCCAGCAAGTCACTTCAGCTCCCTGTGCCTCTTGTTCTGCACAGCTGGGTGCTGTGGGTCCCTACGAGGGGTGTGGTGGGGAGATGTAGCAGGCTCGCCCTGGAGTGCTCGGGATAGTGCCTTGGGAGGTGGTTCTTCATTCTTCCGTCCTGCATCTTCTGTCTGCCGGAGCCCTCTGACCCGGGGAACAGTTCCTGGTGGTCTCTGAGGAGGCCAAGCCCATTCCAGAAGCCAGGCCCTCGCCCAGGGTGACCCTCCTAGGGGCCCCTTTCTCCCCCTTCAGTACGATGTACAAACCTGCTGTTACTCTGGGGTCCCTCCTACGGCCAAAGGCCTTCCCCAGTCACCGGGACCTCGAAAACACTGGATAGGTACAATCTTCGGGGTTTCCAGGGCAGAGCACACACACACACACACACACACACACACAGAGAGAGAGAGAGAGAGAGAGAGAGAGAGAGAGAGAGAGAGAGAGAGAGAGAGAGAGAGAGAGCATGGAATCAGTAGACGGGTCACATCAGACACTGATCAGGAAGAGCCTCACAGCCACTAGAGGTGATGCTTTACTTCCCAGCACTTCACCTGATGCCAGACAGGTCCATGGCCAGACCTGGGTGGCAGCGTGCTCGATTTCTCCCACTTGAAAGATGCAGAAACTGAAATTCAGAGTGGCAGGAGCCGGCCCACGGCCTGAAGACTGTGGCCTCGCAGCCAGCATCCTCGAAGGCTGCACACACGGTGAAGGGCTGGCGTCTTCGCCATCTTCTCAGGAACCACTCCCTGACCCCACGGAGCATCCACGCTGTGCAAAACCCCCGTGTGTCTCACTTAAATAGAAAATGAGATTAGGAAAGCAGAGTGCGGCCATGATGGACTCTTTTGCTTGATTTCTCCACCGGGAATGCTAGCAACCCTTGAGCCAAGCAGAGGAATAAATAGGAAGAAGAAGGTTAAGGAAGGGGAGTTTGCCAAACTGCTACTGAATGCCGAGTGGGCTTCTGCCCAGCAGAGCTTCCTCCCTCCAAGCTGGAGTCCAAGAGCTGCAGACCCGCAACCAACAAATGAGGGCAGGAGCGGGAACTTTGGAAAGCTCCAAGCCCATCCCCAATAGTTAACAGTTGAAAACGCAAAGGCCCCCAAAGGGGAGATGCTTGGCTCTGGCGCACTCTGCTCCCACCCTCTTTTTTGAGGAGGTTGAGGTTGGATAACACCCCACACACTCAAGCACAGGCTCCGTGACACTGCCCATGTACATGCCTGTCTGCCTTGGCACCGCGCACTCACACACGTTCACATTGGTGCTGCGCAGCTCACGCACTGATGTTCGCATTGACGCGGGCATTCGCATGCACAGGCGCGCTGATGAACTAGACCCTGAGGCCATCGACCAGGAAGTCGCTTTGGTCCTGTTGGTCACAAAGCTAGGAAGTGTCAGAGCCAGCATTGCCAGTGCCCCAGCAAGAGTTGCATCCTTCAGAGTAGGCTGCCGGGCCCAGATCAGAACCCCAGGGCCAAGTTACCAGCTTTTGTGTCTTAACCCCAAGCTGCTGCCTCCAGCATCCCTGGGAGGTTTCACCACCCCCTTTCCCTACCACCCGGGCAACCGGTTCAGGAACACGCAGGGCTCGGTGATGTGCCATACGGGAGCGGCCTCGGCGCCGCCTCTCACCCCTTACAGATTGTGCAATCATGTTGCGCGCGTCCAAGAATGGCTGTCACACCTTTATCTGTCGGGCAGCCTCCATCTGCTGATCGGCAGCGTCTGTCTGTCTGGCGCCGGGGACCAGCCGGAGGGGCAACACGATCCTGGCCGTTAGATATCTGGCTTGTTTTCTGTAGGAAGTCCGTCCTAACGCCAAAAGCAAATTCCTCACCCAGTGGGTTGACTCAACCCCTGCCTTTGGTGGCATTCAGAAAGGGTTTTGGCTCAGGCAATGGAGGCTTCAGAGTAAAGCTGCTGAGGTCTGCTTGTCCTGCGTTCAAATACTGTGACCTTCTGGGTGCTGTGTGTCCTTAAGAGACACTAACCTTTTCTGGGTCTCAGTATCTTCATCCATGAAATGAAAATCTTAACAGTATCCACCTCATGAATGGGGGTGTGGGTCAGGGTTGGAGGAGATAGTGAGTCCGGAGCCCTTAGGTGCTGGCACATGGTAGATCCTGAATGAGAGATTTCAGACTCATCCGGGCCCTTCAAGAGTCTCCAGCTCGGGCCGTGGCAGTTGGTCCCCATGTCCTTCTTGCCGTCAGGATCTGTGAATCACTGGACACGGATGCATCTGTGTTCTCTTCTGCTTGCCACAGGGCCTCTGTCCTGGCGCAGCTGCATGGAGACATGCTTAGGAGACAAGGAACTGAGACTCTGAAAACAGGCACAGGGCCCGGAGACGTAGGACGTGGGTTAGGCACTGACCTTGCAGGCTGCACCCTGAGTTTAGTCCATCCTCAGCACCACATGTGATCCCCTAAGCAGAGTCCAAAGTAAGCCCTAAGCCCTACTGATCAGGTCTACCACCACCACCACAGCCCAAAAAGAAGGTTCGAAAAGGAGGCCCCAATGGTCGTCTGGCCTCTGAAGTCATTTTTGTTTATTTAAAGCAACATGATATGGAGAAGAGGCCAGAGGATTAGAACCAGGAGGACGATGCCTGCTTGAGGACAACCTGGGCTCCATCCCGGCATCCCATATGGTCCCTTGAGCACTGCCAGTAGTAATTCCTGAGTGCAGCGCCAGGAGTAACCCCTGAGTACCACCAGTGTGGCTCAAAAACCAAAAGAGAAAGAAAACAACAGCAACAAGCCCATGATTTGCAAAACTGTTCATGTTTGTGCTCTTCGGTATACAAATTCCGCCCCTTCACCACCAAATTTCCAAAGACCCTCCATCATTGTCCTTATGTCCCTTCTAGTCCCCCCATCCCTTCCCGAGCACCCCCAATCCCCATCACTCACACACGGAACCTCAGTTCCTAGTGTCACAATCCAAGGCTTTGTTTTCCCTGGACACCATCCAGTCCCCTGCTTTGTTCCTTTGCACTCACATTCCAGAGAGATCAGTGTCTCCCCCGGCTTGTGTTGGAGCTCAGGTTGTATCGTGTCGCCGTTAAAGTCAGGTCAAGTTTGGCTTCCCGAGACTGAGCAGCGCAGTGCCTGAGACAGGCTGTGTTTGGGCTAGAGACACTATATTCACCTTCCCAGAGAAAGACGGGGGGGGCAGCACTGTGGCCCACAGAGGGACAGGACACAGGAGTCCATCTTTATCCTGGCAGCGGGCAACCCTGCGGAAACCTTCTAAACACGAGGCCTTGGACAGGGAACTTTCTGGAGGGGTGGCAGTGTCTGTCTCTCATCACACTGTGTCACGCTGTTGGCTAATCCAGACACAACAGAGCGGATTCTGCAGAGAGCTCCTGCCTCCGGCGTCCAAACTACAGCAATCAAGAAACACAAAGGTGGCCCAGCCCGCCAGAGCCACAGACAACACTCAGCCCACCAGGGACCAGGGAGAGGATAGGGGAGGGGGTCGCACAAGGCAGGGACAGGCAGTGCTGGGGTTTGAAAAGTTCTTTTTACTTTCTCTGGACCTCCCCCATTGGTAGCAGTCACGGGAAGGACTCAGAACCTCACACATGTTGCTGTGTGCGTTGTACCACTTGTCTGTTGCCCCAGGCCCCCTATACCTCAGCCATTGCCTGAGTTTTTGTATGCTTGGTTGTTGTTTTTAATTTTGTTTTTATCATGGAAGTATTTTCTTGACTTTTATTCCTGTACATGGTTCACAGGAGCTGGGGATAGAGCTAATGGTTTGCATGCCTAAACCCCTGGGTTCAATGCCAGGCAAACCCCCAAAAATAAATAAGAATGTTGTACCATGATATTTATATTGGGTTTTGGGGTAGCTCTCATGATTTGCACTGTGGACAAGTGCCTTACTCCCCAAACGCCATCCCTGACCCTAACCAGGTGCCTGCCCTAACCACTACACGACACAGCCTCGCTCCCCAGGGCTCAGTGGGCCCCCTTCTGACAGTGATTGAGGGGCCCTAAAAGGAGAGCTTGTGGAGAACCTGGGGAGCTGGCTAGAAGGGGGACGGTGCCAGGGAGACTCCTCAGGAGCAGCAGGCAACATAGAGAGAAAAGCGTACAGGAGGGGGTTCAGCAAAGCTTGGGTAGCAGAGGGGGTACCAGTTAGCTGCTCCTGGGAGAAGTGAACACCCTCCAATGTGCTCTGTGTCAGCTGCCTCCTGAGAGAGCCCCCAGCCAGCAGGCTCAGGCCCAGACCAGGCAAACAGTCCGTTTCAGCTTCTTTTCTTCTTTTTTTTTTTGTAGTGGAAAAGAGATAGTGGAAAGATTTATTTTGTTTTTTTCCCTTAAGTTTTATTATACCACCGTGAGATATACAATTACAAGGATGTTCATAATTGGGTCTCTGTCATACAGTGTTCCAGCACCCAGCCCACCACCAGTGCCCCATTCCCACCACCAATGTCCCAACACTCCCTCCCACCCAACCCCAGCCTATCCCTATAGCAGGCACCTTTTCTTCCCTCTTTCTATCTCTCTGTCTCTGTATTTCTCTCTCTCTTCTCTTATACTTTGTGGCTGCCCTACAGATATTAACAGTTTATGATGTCTCTATGTGTATATTCAATAGTGAGTTCTAGTGTGACGTTATAATTCCCACTCTCCATAACCGCCCAGTTTGTTGCAACTAGAATGATCCTTACTGTGTATAAATGTGAAAGATCCTGGGAAGGACCTGATCCTAACTTCCGTTATTGTCTAAGACTGTCGCACAGCCACAGAACGGCCCACGCGCCAGTGCAGATGTGGGTCTGGAGGCATGCGTGTATGTGTGTGTTTTGTGTGTGTGTGTGTGTGTGTGTGTGAAGTCTGAATCTCTGAAAAACAGCTAACTCTGGCTTTCCCAGCCTGCACCTGAGCGCTTGCTGGCATCTTGATGGTGTGTCTCTGCCATCTGTAGGGACGGAGGGATCTCTAGCTAGCTGGAATGTCACGTGGCCCTCTCTGCATGCTGATGTCCCTGGGTGTGTAGGGTCTCACCCTCGGGGGTCTGCCTACACATGCGTGCCTGGGTCTGCGTGCCTGAGGAAGGGGTAGGCAGAGAGGGACGAGGGCGTCAGGGTGCGGGTACATCCAGAGGCAGCAGACTTCCACGCTGTCTTTGCAAAGACAAGTCATCTGTTTTCCTGGTTTTATTTTTTCTGTTCTGGGCCCTCCTTGAAAACAAAGGGAGCTCCAAAAAATGCAGCCCTTCCTGTGTTCCCAAATGTTCAGAATGCTGCGGTGAACGCGAACTGTGCCAGCTTGGATGCCCGGCCCGGCCGTTGCTGCAGAAAGCCACCAGCCCACAGGGCCCCCCTCCGCCCGCTTACATAACCCGCCGGGTGGGGGGCCCGGAGGGGGAGCTGTGCGGGCTCTGCACTCTGACTCCTGAGCCAGCCACCCTCTGGGGAATGGGAGCCCACAGTGGGGAGTGAGAGTCTTCTGTGGGTGCTCCTCCGAAGAGGAAGCCCCCGGCATGGCGTGCAGAAGGCAAGAGGACCCCCTTCCCAGGAACTTGATTATCAGCCAGCCCGTGGGGAGGTCTGGCCTCCTCGTGTCCACTCTGTTCTAGAAGGAATCAACGCTTGGACACATGAGAACACAGCCCTGAGTCTCTGTGTTGTGTGTTGGACAGGGTGAAACCACTCAGGCCAGAGAGATCGGACAGTGCTGGTTTTGCAGGGGGCCAACCCAGGTTTGATCCCAGGCACTGCGTGTGGTCTTTTGAGCACCACCATGAGTGACCCCCTGCGTACAGAGCCAGAGTAAGTCCTGAGTGGCTGTGGGAATGGCCCCCATCGATGAAATGAAGACTTAGCTTTGAGAGCCCAGGGCTGAGGCCCCCATCCCTACCCCAGCTCTGGGGTGCCCTCCCACATCGCCCCCTGCACTTGTCATGCACCTCCTCCAAGATGAGCTTCCGATTCGGTGCTCCCACACATCTCCCTTCTCCCCGTCCACCAATGGCCAGTCTCTGTGGCAAGCCTGGCCCAAGCAATGGAAGATAGACACAGACAATGGCTGCTAAGGCGACTCTCTTCCAGCCAAGAGCACTGAGTTCCCAGGAACCAACAGCCAGAGTGTTTGTGGGAACGGCAGGACTGGTGGCAGAGATGAAAGTGAAAGCCCCTGGGGCAGCAGCCGGAGACGCCGCTCTAGCCAATAGGAGCGGGGAGGCGGCCGCTCTAGCCAATAGGAATGGGGCGTCCGAGGGGCCTACCCAGATGGGAGAGCCCCGCTCTAGCCAATAGGAGCTGGGGCGTCTGAGGGGCCTACCCAGCCGCATGCAGACCCCACACCCACACCCAAGTCAAACCCCCAGGAGGCAGATAGTAGCATCGGGGATGGCGCTTTGTCTGGTCTGTTCCGACACAGGGTCCCCAGCACTGCCAGGAGGCATCGCTGAACACAAAGCCAGGTGTAAGCCCTGAGCAGGCACAGCCCGTTAGGTCCCCAAACCCCAAAATAAGAAAGAAAAACCCACACCCTTGATTTTTTATCAAAAAGGTCCTGGTCCTTAATGTTGGCAATTTCTTCAAAGAAACAATCAAGTGCCTTAGGTGTGTGTGTGGGGGGAGAATTCTTCAGGTCACAATTGACCTGGGGAGGTTAGAAGGTGGCTACGGGGGACCAGCTAGGTTCCCGGGCCACAGGATTGTCCAGCTCCCTGCTGTGGCCAACACAGAGTCCATCCAACTGGTTTTTGTTTTTGCTTTTTTGTATTTTCCATGGTTAGGTTTTTGGGGTTGCTTTTCTTTTTTATCACTCTCTCCTCCACCAGAGAGACCGTCTTTCATTCCTTACTTCACTCTGTACACTCAATCTCGGTTCCATTCGCTTTACTCCCCAGGGCAGAACAGCTTTTTTCATGGCCCAGTATCACAGGAATATTATTCGTATACAGCTTCTTTTTTCCCAGTCCTCTGTCCTGGACATTTAGGTTGATTCCATGTGTTGCCCCTTGAGAGTGACCTCTATATAGAGACCCTGTGTGGTAAAGAATGGGTGCAAATGCCTTTTCTAATGAGTGTTTTCCTGTCTTTTAGACCAATGCCTAGGTGTGGTATTTTCCATCATATGATATTTCTATGTTGGGTTCTTAAGTTTTGGGGCTCTTCTGAGCTCATTCCCAAATAAATTTTCCTCCTTCCACCCCCCCACCAACAATGCCCCAGAGCTCCTTTCTCTCCCTTAATCGTGGGGCACCTTGGAAATATGGGCGGTTCTGACCGTGAGAGGTGCTACACGTTATCCTGGCATCCTCGCAATGTGCATGCACCCGTTATCCAAAGCATAGCAGAGGCACTGACCATCAGGAGGCTGCTAGAAGGTCTCCTAGGGGCAGGGGCTGGTTTTGGGAACTGAATCCAGAGAAGAGTCCCTGGCACCTGGGATGGCAAGAAAGTACCCCAGGAAACGAAGGCGTCCCGTTGCCAATGGGAATGAAAATACTTCAATATTTGGACAGCTGGTCGAGCCAGGCAGGTGTGGACCCTGCATCTATCACGACGGCCTCATCAGAATGCTGTCCTTCCTGTGGGTACCCAGGAGACATGCAAATGTAGCAACGGATTAGAAAGTGAGCCCCCTCCCCACCTCTGACATCCTCACACCCCCCAAACACACACACAAGCTTGTTTCACACCAAGGCCCCCACTGTCGGCCTCTCTGAGCATTGGCAAAGAGCAGGCACCATTCCAAAGCCTGACTTCATGCTGACCCTCAAATCCCCAAGCCAGGGAGGGAGCGATGATGTCATTGTCCCTGTGTTTCAGAAAAGCAATCATCGGACTCGGAAGAGGATCAGCTTTCAAGGCCAAGCCATTTATCTTGGCAAAGGCCCCTGAGAATTGCCTCATAGGAAGAATGGGCTGGCATGCGAGGGGGCATCATTAGTTAAGAGCTGCGGTGTCCTTGAGTCAGGAGACTCTTGAGGACCCCAGAGAGAGGGAGGATGTGGCTGTGAAACAAATGAGCATTAGTGTCATGCCTTCCCATCAGAACCCTCTCTTGGGGAAGGTCGCAACGCCTCCACACATTAAAATCTGCGCCTTGCCAGCAGACCTGCCCGTGCTGGACCTGAAGTCCCTTCTTATCCTTAAGAAGATGTTGCCAGTCCTCTCCATTCGAAGTAAGTTCCGTGAAGGCAGGCATCTTATTCATGTCGGTGTCTTGGCATCTGTTAGTTAGAGAGTTGACGATTCAGTAAAGGAGAGCTGATTAAATGGCAAAAGGGGAAAGATAGGTCTGCATGGAGTAGTAGTGCTCTTGGATTCCAGGGATCCGGGGGACATATCCGGGTTTGCCAGCTGGCGCTGGCCAGCAAAGGCTGGAGTGCTGATGGGAGGTGCCAGGGCTAGGGCCCGCGTGCTATAGGTTTAGAAGGATCTCTCCTTGCATGGCCCTTGACTATCTTCCTCCCCATCGCTCCTCAGGGTTGCCTTCACTTTTCTTTTGCTCGAGTCTTAAAGCTTGCACACAAGAGCTCTCTGGTCTTCCCTCTATGGTTAAACACTCAAGAAGGCCTCACGTCAGAGGTGGGAGACAGTGTGTTCAGGTAGAATAAATCTCTTCCATTTCCGCCCTCAAGAAAGCACTACCACTAGACTCTGGCCTTGAGCAGTGACCTTGCTTGTTGCCTCTCCTCTGCACAAACTGCCCCTCAGTTTGTCTTGCTACCAAAAAATACAGGACAAATGACCAGTGGCAGGTTCTGCTCTTGAAGGGGCGTTTCTTGGCCCCCTTTTAGAAGCAGAAGAAGAGAGAAACTCCCCACCCCAAAATTGCAATCCCTCATAGAGACAGAGGAACATATCTGCATCCAGGGTCAGTGGGGGCAGCCAGTGAGGCCGGTCACAGCCTCTTGGACTCGCTGATCTGGTCAGTCCATGACCAGATCGCTCTGGTCCGATCACTCTGTCTCTGGAATGTTATCCAAGTGTGAGAAAGCCACTTCCAGCTGCCCTGAGCTTCACAAGCAGCCCCAGAGAGGGGCACGAAGTCTCTTCAACTCCATGAAGACCAAACCTCATGGAGGCAAGAGGAAATGCTTGGCGCTAAGCCTCAAAGCAACCTTTCTTCTCTCTGCCTCTCCATCCCAAGAGCTTGACAGAAGTGGAGCTGGGGGCAGGAACGATACCCTAAGAGATTTTGTTTTTCTTTTGACAGAGGCTCGGCAAAAGAGGCAGAGATGAGGCCACCCAATGGAGAGGTCAGGCCAGGGGACACGGGGCAGGGGACCGTTGATGAGTGTGGGTGGGGACTCTGTGCTTCTCCAGGACAAATTGGACGCTTGCAGCCACTGGGTCTCCAAAGCTATTTACAAGCTGGACTAATCCAGACCAGCTGTGGGGCGCTGAGTAAACAAGGCCTTCGGGGAGGCTCCGCCTCCACCCCCTCCGCCTGACCTGCGTGCTCCCACCCTGCTCTCTGTGGGGAAACAAGGGCTCAGGATCAGGCAGGCCGAGTGGAGGTTCAGAACCCTCCACAGCCCTGGCAAGTCTCCCGAATGAGACCTGACTCAGGTGTCTCCTCCCAGCTTCACTGGGTCAACTTGGAGGCGTCTCTTGCCCTCTCAGCCTGCTGCCCCGCCTCAGAGGGAGCTCGGTAGAGCCCCTGTATTGGGGGGCTGAGGCTGGCTTCCAGTCCCCGTAGGTGCTGCTAGGCTCTCTGTACCTCCCCAAAAAAAAACTCCTGTATCTGTCTCTGGAGTATATTATTAGCATATGTGGAAACTGGGGGAGATGTAGGGCTTATGATGGGAGATTTGGCCTCCACTATCCTCCTGAGGGTTCGGCAGATGAAACCCAGACTCCTGCCTCCTCCTATTATCCTATTAACATTGGTAAAGACCCTGTGTATAGGCGCACGGACATGCACACAGACACACAGACACACACACACATACACACACACAATGCCATGAGCAAAACTCAGCCACAAAACCCACACTTCCAGGCTGGAGCCATAGCCCAGCGGGTAGGGCGCTTGCCTTGCATGCAGCCAGCCCGTGCTTGCCCGGGTTCGATCCCCGGCATCCCATATGGTCCCCCGAGCACCGCCAGGAATAATTCCTGAGTGCAGAGCCAGGAGAAACCCCTGAGCATTGCCGGGTATGACCTAAAAAAAAAAAAAAATGCTTCCCAGCCTTCCCTTGGCTGAGGCTTTATTTTTTTCTGAGAATTCCAGTCTCTGGTCCCCTTTGAGCATGTGAGAGAAGGGCTGCAAGAGGCGAGAGTCATTTCCGCTGTCGTGTGAGCAAGGAACTGGTTCCTTCCCACCCTAGGAAAAGTAGACGACAGGGGGAGACAGGACCCACCCAGGCTTACCTGGCCACGGGTTCAGCTCTGTTGCCTCACTAGTCTGGGTCAGCAGGACCCCTGGGCTTCACATAAGGGGTTCGGCAGGCAGAGACCTCAGCTGCCCTGGTGCTGTGTGTGGGCACAAGGACCCAAGGTCACTTCTGCCACACTGACTTAGCCAAGGCACACCCAGAGCCAGCTCAAATCCGGGGTGGGGACACAGACTCTACCTCTTGGGAGGACCTGGAGAGCCCCAGTGGAAAGGACGTGGACACTGGACCCATTAATGGGTCCAGGAAGGCGCCTGGCTACCACAAGTTCAGACGGTGTTAAATGCTGCCAGAGCCTATAGTTGGCAAATCGCTATTGGCGTATACGTGACCTAGCCAACTTCACGTGGGGTGTCCAGTGATCCCCCAGGCTGCTGGCCATGCACAGCTCCACGTTACCCTCCAACAGCCCTGAGACCTTCCCGGGCCTTCTTATTGCTTAGCTGACCACCATTCCATCTCTTTGTTTGTATAGTTGGTTTGGAGGCCAGCTGGGGGTGCCCAGGGGCAGCTCCAGCTCAGTTTTCCAGAGTAGCTGCTGGTAGTGCTGAGGGGACTGTGCACAGAGGACCACATGGTGCCTTTGATCAAACCCAGGACACCTCAAAGCATGAGCACCAGCCCTTTGAGCTGGTTCCCAATTCAAAATCTGATATTTCAGAGGCCAGGAAGCTGCTCCATGGTGAAGGACTTTCCTTTCATGCATGTGTCTCTGAGTTCAGTCCCGGCACTGCAAGACGCAGGTACGGTGGGGCTAGTGTGAAGCTGTAGAGCAGGGAGAGAGGGGCTAGGGCAGCAGGCAGGCAGGTCACTTGCCTGGCACATACCTAATCCAGATTCGATTCCTGGCACCCTACTTGGTCCCCTGAGCCCACCAGGAGTGATTCCTGAGCACAAGGAGTAACACCTGAGCACTGCCAGGTGTGGCTCCAAAATAAAACCAACAAACAAAAAGAACAGGCTTAGAATTCCATGGGTCTTACGGTACAATTCGGGGTCAAAGCGACCAAAGCAACTGCCAGAACTTCTTGGTCTTGCAAACTCTGAGCCGTGGGTCTAGGTGGGAGAGCCTGGATTGTTCTGCATTTCCGTAACTGAGACTGAACTCCAGCCTCTAACCCTACAGATCCTGGAGAGGGGAGCAGGAGAGAGAGCTGCCTGCACCGATCCCTGTTTCCCCCAATCTCAGCTTACTCCAGAAGTTCACTTGTATCACTGTCTTCCCATTGTTCATCAATATGCCTGATCGGGGCACCAGTAACATCTCCATACATCCTGTCAGCAAGTGTAGCCCAAGGGCATCTGCTTGCTCCAGGGACAGGAAGAGCCTCAAACCATTCCTTCAGGTCATGGAATTGAGGTCCATAATTGTTACTGGTTTTTGGCATATCAAATAAAACACAGGTAGCTTGCCAGGCTCTGCCTCGTAGGTGGTATAATCTCAGTAGAAGGCTCTCATCTCGAGCATTTACTGATGACTCCAGAAATTCCCAAACGTAATGACCTACCACCCACTTTCCAGAAAAATAATTCCTCAGCACCCCCTGGAAATCCACCTTCCTTTTGTTTTGTTTACGGTTGGGGGCACAGTTGGCGGCACTCGGGGCTTGCTCCTGCCTGTGTGTAGAAACCTATGGAGTGTGAGGGATCCAGCTGAGTCAGCCACGTGCAATGCCCCTGTCTCTGCCTCTGAAAAATCTGCCTGCTCAGGGAGGAAACGAAAAGTCCCTGATTGTTTCCTGATTTCCCCAGCACCCTGGCAGGTTGGTAATCGTCCACTTTGGGAAAGACTAGCCTTGACTTATTTCTACCAGAAGTAAATGGAGATAGTGGCCTTGGTGCACTACGTGCCCTTGGCGGTGAGGCCCCATTTCTCCACCCCTCAGCAGCTCCTGGGGGAGACCTCAGGGTGAGGGTCCCCTGGGGAGATTTCTGTATCTCCAGGTAGCAGTAACTTTGCTGCTGAGACTCCATGCTGGGGGGGTCTCATGGTGCTGGCTTAGGCCTCAGTGGCTGAGCTGGTCCTGTCCGGGGGTGGCTTTGCCACGTGCAGTGTGCGCCGTTCTGTTCTGCTGCCTCTGGACATTCCATCCAAGGCCTCTGGCACACCAGACATTTTCCCAGCGAAGGGTGACGGGCAGAATGAACCTGCCCTTGCTCCTAGAGAAGCATCGAGAAGCTTTTGCCAGAAGGCGAGGAAGGAGACTCTGTCCGTCAGAGATGGATGGAGGGTGTCAGTGAGGAGCCGTAGAAGAATCAGCCTGGAGCCTTGAGGGCTCCCCAGGCTCCCATAACAAACCTCACGCCCGGCTCATCGTTCCCCGGCCTTTCGTGTTCAGACGCTGCTGCACTCAGTGCCTGCCTGAGGAAATGGCTTTTCCTCAGAGGGAGAGCTGTGCCCTGCTCACCCACCTCGGGCACCAGCCTTGCTTCTCGGTCACGGCTGTGCCGCCTGACCCCTGGGATTTATTTATTAGAGGTGCCTGTTCCCTTCATTGCTCCCTCACAGATTTACCCATCACGGATAGCCTCCGGCTTTGCAGCCTTCCTTCCCCACCATGCTGACCCCTGCCTCACCTTGCACCAACTTCCGGTCTGGGAGTTTATGCCAGGCCTGGTGGCACCTCACCTGGCAGAGAGACGGGAGTACCCACTGACCTCTTGCAAGAAGTGATGGAGGCCGGAGGGACAGTCCAGTGAGGAAGGAGCTTGCCTTGCCTACAGCAGACGCAATTTCTATCCCTGGCATCCTACACAGTCCCCTGAGCCCACCAGTAGTGATTCCTGAGTGCAGAGCCGAGGGCAAGCCCTGAGCATCGCCAGGAATGCTCCCCACTCCCCAGGAAAAAAAAATAAATAAGAAGGAAGCAATGTCCTCTTGTAGCAGGAGCCACGGCAGAACCTGGAGCGGAAACGGAGACAGAGGCGGCCTTGCTCCTTTCTGTGCCCAGGGCCAGGCTCTGAACGCAGGACTGGTGACACAGCTCAGGGACAGTGGAGACAAGGGGGGGTGTGTCTGCCACTCAGATTCGCAGCCATCTCCTCCCGCGAGAGGCACACACATGCCCTGCCCACCACCCAGGAGGGAAGGCATGGACGCATGGATGAATGGAGACAGCCGCAGCCCCACTCACTGCTCTTCCCTGTCCCCAGCCCCTTACAGGGTGGTCGGCAGTTTGGCTCCAGCTGCTCTTCATTCTCTCTCTCTCCCAGGACAAACTGCGGGGCTCCCTGGAACCGCTCAACTCCAGCAGTGCGGGGTCCCTCTCTTGTAAAAGAAACCATTTCCTGGCGGGCACATTGGCACAGAAGCCAAGAAAGTGGCCTCTGATGGGTCTCCAGGCACCCATCAGCCCCTCCACCATCAGCCCGATCTCCTCCTTCTCCCCCCCATCCCTGCGGCATCCTGTTAGGATGTTTGGGGTTGGGCCACACCCTGCAGTGTCCTGGGAGCTGCCCCAGCCTCTGAACTCAGTGTTGCTCCCAACAGTGCTTAGAGGACCATGTGCTGTCCGGAAGTGAACCAGAGCTGGCCCATGCAAGACCAGTATCTGACCTCCCCCAGTCCCGCATGGCATCAGATTCAAGATTTGCTGCCCTTTGACTGGGGCTCACCTGGTGCGTTTCTGAGCCATGAGGACATTTGGTCCTTCCTGAGGCTCCAGGGATGCTTGAATCTCTGTAGTGGGATAGAGTGTTTGTTGCAGTGAGTAAACCAGGGTCTTGAACACACACACACACACACACACACACACACACACACGGATGGAGACAGTGACATTTGTGCCCCTTATCTGCAGAGAACAGGAGAGAACCAGGCTTGGGGGTTCTTCCGGAAGGGTGAACTCCCAGATGGCTCCCACTGCTCTTGTACCCCTGGAGCTGCCTCAGTGCCCGCCCTTCCTCCAGGGGCCCCCCGACCCCTGTGCCCTTTCCTCAGGGCTGCTTCTGCCAGTGTGACCTCTGCCTCTCCTTAGCCAACTGCAGCAGCTGCCTCAGCTGAGCTGAGGGCCACCAAGTCAAGGCCTGGCTGGGAGAGGCATCTGGTCTCTAGGCCTCTGCACCAGCCGTGCAGAGATGTTCCGTCTGCTTTTCTCCGTGGTGACCTCGGGAGGGTCCTAGCTAGAGGACAGGGCTCCTCAGAAGGCCCAGGGAGATCCCCCCCACCCGCCATATTACATGTGGATGAACTTTGACCTCCATCATTCACAGATGACACTCCCTGGAAGGGTCCGTCGAGGTCCGTCTGCCTGGATGCTGCCACGCCCTGCTGTCCAGCTGCTTCTGGTAGTTTTCCCCTCCGGAGCGACACTGGAAATTTCCCAGCTTGGCCTGAGCAGAGAGCTGGCCCTGGGGCCTGAGGGCCACGCTGCTCCCCCTTTACGTCTGCCTGTCCAGATGGGTCCTGGGAATCTCACACCCTCTCCTCGAGGTCCCCTGCACCTCCCACGGGGGCAAGGGGCTGGCTGCTCCCCTCCCCCGCTCACCACCCCACATTCCCTGGGAAACTCAGCACCCCCAGTCTCCGTCTCACAGGCCAGCAGGGACCCTGGCTGGGCCTCATGGCGTGGCGTTAAGCCCCTCCCATGTGTTGCCTGAGGAACTCAGGAGAGCCCAGGCCTCAGCTTGTCTCTGAAATGCTGTCTCCATCCTGCCCGGGCACCCAGCCCTGGGGGCCATGGGTGCTGCTGTAGCCCGGGGCAGGGAGCAGGGAAGGAAGAGGGAGAGCCTCGCCCCGCCCTCCCGAACGCCCTCTCAGAAGCCTGACTGAGTCTTCTGAAACGCAGGTGATGGAGTGACATGCTGGCTTCCAGCCAGCTGCTGGTAGTCTCTGAGACCCAGGCTGCTCCTTTCTGGGGGGACACTTGTACCCCCAATAGGAAGCGGCATTTTCACCTACCAGAGCATGGTTTTACCTGAGGGCTGGGAATGTGTCACTGGCCACTCCGTGACCCCAAGGTCCATCCCTTTTCCCCTCCGTCCCCAAAGGAGACATCCATGGCCCAGTTCTGAGCCTGTGTCGGGCGGAGCCTCCATCCAGCCTGCTGTTCCTCTGAATCTGAATTTTCTGTTAGAAAATTTAACAGGCGTTTTCTCCTCTGACCCTTGTCTGAAGCATTCAGTCCACGAGGGCCCCGGGTTGGGGTTGGGGTTGTGGCGAGGTGGCTGCTTCTGTGGCTCAGGGGCACCTGAGTCATTACAGATCACCTCAGGCAATCTGTAAAACCCGGAGAAGGTGACGCTGAGGTCCGGCTTTATTCCAGACTCTTGGGCAAGCACCGGCCTCGTGCCATGGCCCCTGCTGGTCAAGTTGGGAGTTTGGAGAGTCACTGGTTGAGAACTACAAAGGGGACCCAGCTCGCACAGTGGTGCACATGCCTGATGTGTTCCACCAGCACCCCTGGGTGGGTTCCTAGAAAAACAACAATAATATGGGTCTGTAGTGATAGTACAATAGGCAGAGCATGTGTCTTGCACGTGGCTGATCTGGGTTCAATCCTCAGTATCCCATATAGTCCCTTCAGCACCACGAGTAATTCCTGAGTGCAGAGCCTGGAATAACCCCTAAGCATCACTGGGAGTAACCTGAAAAATAAACTAATAATAAAAGTAATAACAACAGAACCAGAGAGATAGCACAGTGGCCAGGGCACTTGCCTTACATGTGGCCAACCTGAGTCCAATTCCCAGCATCTCATAGGATTCCCTGAGCACTGCCAGAAGTAATCCATGAATTCAGAGCCAGGAGTAACCCATGAGCACACTGGGTATGGCTCAAAAAACAAACAAAAATAATAGTGATGATGCCACAGGTAGAGGGGAGGAGAGTGACGGAGCCTTGGCCCACAGAGGCCCCCTCCTGCCTGGGCGCCCTTCTCCCTGCTTGGGTGCCCTACTCCCTGCTTGGTGCCCTACTCCCTGCTTGGTGCCCTACTCCTGCTTGGTGTCCTACTCCCTGCTTGGTGCCCTACTCCCTGCTTGGTGCCCTACTCAGCGTAATGAGCTTTGTTCCAGGGACATGAATATAGTGTCTGAGGTGACTGTCTGGGGGAGGGAGTGTGCACAGACCAGGACCGACTCTCCTCCTATCTTCCCCTGGGCTCAGATGGATACCCTGAGGCCCCACAGGCTAGGGGTGTCCATCTGCAGCCAATATTGAACCCTGGAAGCCCATTAACCCCCTGCCAGCAGTGATTCTGGAAGCCAGATTGCTCTCTGCCCAGGAGCGCTGGGGGCACCAAGAACAAGAGAGAGGAGTGCTGGCAAGAAGGACCGGGCTCAGAGTGAAATGCCCACGGCCGCCGGCCAGGCTCACCATGCTCTTCCACTGACCGCATAACTGCAGCCCCTCCTCCCCCCGGCCTGGGACATATGGGTGGAGACTCCCTTAGACAGGGGACAGAGAAGCCAAGTGTCTTGACCCAGGCCACGTGGCTCAACAGAGGCAGCGCCGATTGGAGCCCAGTAGCCTGAGGAGGGAAAGGTCAGCTAGTGGGAAAGGGGGTGCCCTCGTGGGGTCTGACTAAGGAGAGAGGTGCCGAGTCCCAGAAGGTCCCACAGAGGGAAGAGACACCTGGGATGATTGCACCTAACTTTTCCTCAGCTCCGCCTCCCCACGTTTTACGCTCATTCAGTAAGTGCAGTCAGATTGCACCTAGACACTCCCTGAGTGCTGGGCAGTGAATGTATAAAGTCCATCCTAGCCCCACTGGACATGGAGCAAATACACCAGGAAGTCTAGGCAGGTGATGGCTTCAGCTTTGCTCATTTACTTTCTTTTTTTTATATTCAATGGTGAGTTTTACTTATTTTTTAATTGCTCATTTACTTTCTAAGATTCGCGCCTGAATGCCTCTGAAGTGAGTCCTGTGTTCTACGCGTGTTGAAAAACAGTTCTTTGCTTAAGGGAAGGCTCAAGGAGGGAAGATCAGAGGCGATTTTCCTCTTGTTCTGCTTACAGGAGCCCAGGACCGAGAGTTCTTGAATCTCATGTGGCCCTTAAATGGTCTTCCCTCTTAGCCTTCTCTTTACCACTAGTGAAAGGCAGCGAAGTCGGGAGGACCAGGCTGGAAGCAGGAACTTGGATTGCTGTAGCCGTTGTATTAAGTGCATGCATGAACTGGCTCAAGCCATCCGCTTTCCAGGGCTAAGAAGTCAGAGGGATTGGGCACAGAGATCTGACAATCTGAGGATGCAAGTATCTGTTAGCTAAGTGGCATGTGCCCTCCTTCCCGGGTGTTCGGAAGGCATGGCAGAGAGAAGCAGGAACGTGTCTGAATTGAGACCTGGCCCCAGTATGATCCTGGTTCACTGGAATGTGCAAAGATCATCGTTTGGGGCATGGTTTGGAGTCACTGGAGCACACGTTCAGGCCATTCCAAGATGTGTCTAATGACCAGGTGCCATCCAGGCAGTGGAATCTTATTGCATAAGACCAAGGACCATCCACTGTAAGTTCATGCATGCTGCACGTTGGTGAACCTTGAATACACAGGCCAGATGAAAGAAGCCAATCACAAAGGGTCACAGGCGTCTGATTCTGTCCATGTGAAGCATGTGCACAGTGTGTGGGTCTGCAGACCACTGGCTGCCAGGACTGAAAGGAGGTATGCCAGGGCCTGGCATTTCTTCATGAGACGTGAAAGAGTCCTGGAATTGTATTGTGTACAACACTGGGACTGCCCTACTGACACCAAGTTGTACTCTTGAAAGGGACGGTTAGGGACCAAAGCAATATTACAGGGATTAAGACTCTTCCTTTGGGGGTCATTGAATGCGTATCCAACCCCATTCTAATACCAGCACCACGTTTGTTCCGTGAACACAGAGCCAAGAGAGATCCCCGAGCTCAGCTGGGTATGACCCAAACCTCCCTCCAAAAAGGAGACTTATGATGCATGAATTATATCTCAGGGTGGCTATTCCCTTCTCCTAAAGATCAGGCGCTATAGTGGCAACTATGATAGGTCAGATCACAGCCCAGATTACAGCTCATCAAGTCAAAAATACAATGAGTTGGACAGGATAGCGCCAGACCAAGCCTTATCAACACACGCATCTTCCCATGTCCGGGAAACAAGCCGCACAGACTCAGTGGTACATGAGATATGTCATATATGCACACTAGAATAACTTGATGATAACTCTATTAATCATTTTGAAGATGGCGATAATATATAACATACAACAGAAACCACATACATAGGACAGAGCTGCTACCAGCTCTCCCTGTGCCCAGATGATTACGAGGCACCTGGGAGGGAAGGCAGGTTCTAGCCCTGGCCCACCATCCCAGCAGAACCTCACAAGAATCCAGAGGAACCCCACACGATGAGGGCCACCATTTTCCACATCCGGACTCCCCAGCTTGCCAGAGCTCCACCCAGCAGAAGAGCTGATCACAACCCCGGCTCGCTTTGCTACCACACGGTTCATCAATAAATGCATGAGATGAGGCGACTACAAGAGTATTCCACCTGCACGGCAGAGCCTGGCAAGCTACCCGTGTTGTATTTGATATGCCAAATCACATGATCACTTCACTTGAATCCCGTTATTCATCAATTTGCTCGAGCGGGCGCCAGTAACATTTCCATTGGACCGTATCACGTGCCAATGTAGCCCAATGGCATCTGGTTGATTCAGGAATATGAAGAGCCTCAAACCGTTCCTTCAGGGTCTTGACAAGGAAGTCTGACCATCTTGTAGGTGGGCGGCCATGAGATCTTTTGACATCCGATGGGATCCAGTCGGTAACGGCTCTAGTCCAGTGGTTGTCTCCAAATCTCATTACATGTCCAGCCCATCTGATTTTCGATACCTTGGCAAATGAGACAGCGTCCCTGATTCTGGAATAGCAACGGAGGTCAGAACTCCAGATTCCTTCTCTCACTTGAGTGAGGCGTGATATTCCAAGCATAGCTCTTTCGATTCCTCTCTGGAAGACCCAAATAGCATTCTCATCCTGCTTTCGTAGGGTCCAGGTCTCTGAGGCGTATGTTAATGCAGGGAGAATGGTGGCGCCAAAGAGATGTGCCCGGAGCCGGAGGTTCTTTGTCCTTTTAGCTATTTCTTCAATGCCTTTGAAGGCATTCCATGCCACTCTCTTCCTCCTGCGCAGCTCAGGTTTTAGGTCATTCATCATGTTGACTTCTCGACCTAGGTACACATAACTGCTGCATTCAGAGATGTTTGTTCCATTGAGAGTGAATAGGGCCTCAGGAACTAGTTCATTTTTCATGAACATAGTTTTCTTCAGATTCAGCTGTAGACCTATCTTTCCACATTCTCAGTTGAAGTCAGCCAGCATTTGTGCCCCTTGGCTAATGTTTGGTGTTATTAGAACGATGTCATCAGCAAAGCAGAGGTGGTGTAGTTTTCCAGTAATGCCAAATACCAGTAACAATTATAGACCTCATTTCCATGAGCTGAACAAATGGTTTGAGGCTCTTCATGCCCTGGAGCAAGCAGATGCCCTTGGGCTACCCTAGCATGTGACAAGATGAATGGAGATGTTACTGGTGCCCGATCAAGCAAATCGATGAACAATGGGAAGGCAAGTGAAGTGATATAACATAAAACTTTTTAATAAGATTCTCCAGAGGCCATGGAGATAGCCCAAGTGGTAAGGCTTGAACCCCCTGAGTTTGACCTCCAGCACTGTGTGTCCCACACAGCACTACCAGCTGTAGCCACAGTACCCCCTCTTAGCTCCCTCAGACCTAAGCACTGACCCCACAGGCCAGCATCCCAGAGAATGGCCCCAGGCACTCCCCAGTACCACAGAGAGTATGAACAGTTTAAAATCTTTTTAAAAGTTAAAAAGAGCCCCCTGAATATCCATACCTGCCTCAAGTGTAATTGGTTTGTGTTTGCTGTTTTTTAACTCACGTTAAGTGGATGATAGTTATTATGCCCAGAGGTTCTCTGCCCCGACCCAGTTCTATGCAGCTGTATTTGACACACAAACTCAGCCCCTCACTGCACCCCCCGGTGTGGGAGCACTTAGTCGCCTTCGTACAGAAGGTGGCTGAGGCTTGCTCTTGGCAGGAGTAATACTGCCAGGCTTGAAACCCAACCCCAGCGGCTTCTGGGCCTGCAACGGTTCTTCCTCCCTATTCTCTGAGGGTCAGAGGACTCGAGCTTTCCCTTTGTAGAGAGCCCCTGAAAGCCTTATTTCTGGGCCACACCAACAAAAGAGCCAGGGGGCAACAAGGTGCCTTAAGATATGACCTGTGTGAGCATGGACTGAAGCAAAGAGTCACGGCTTCAACGCAGTGTCACGGCAGGCCACGGGAGGATTCTCTACTGAAGAACAGAGACGAGAACATGCCTGGCACCACCTGATATGTAAAGGGGACTCAGCTTTCTGGAGCTGAAGCGGGAACAACAGTGAAAGGCAGTTGCCCACAAATGCCCATCTGTGTCTTGGGGGATCAGGTGGTCTTGGACACTTTGGTCCCTCCAAGGGCCTCTGGTTCCATGGGAATGGTGGTGGTAGTCAGTGGTCGATGCAGGGAGAGTCTCGTGGGAGCTGGACAGCCGCCCGCTCTGTCCATGCCACCAGCGTCACCATTGGGAGAAGGAGCAGAGCGGCTTTGCAGACAAGCATTGCCATCCTATGGGTCTGTTTATTTCCGACGGTTCCGTTTCTCAGGGAAACAGGAAATGTACAAGAAGGGAATGTTTGTGTTTTGAAAGGGCAGCTTCAGTTTGATTTTTTCTAAATAAGCTACCAGTATTTTTCCAAGACACGTTCAAAGAGGGAGGTGGTGGGAGTGAGGGTTTGGGGGTGCAATTGCAAGGGCGGAGAGCGTGAAGCTGGCGGGACTCCACAGACCTCATCCAGCCCACATTCCTGGGCCCCCTGCGTGTTCGGCAGGGCCTGGGCAGAGAGGAGAATAAGGGCTCTATCTCGGGGTCCGTCTTCGGTACCTGGGTGGGCTGGGACTGATGTTGGGATCCAGGTGGGAACATCTTGTTTCACCTCAAGAGTTTGTAAGAGGAGAGCCTGGGCGGGCTGGGGATGGGGAGCTCAAAGGATGGACACCCACAGACAAGACCCCCCCAGCTTCTCTCAGAGCTTATGGTTTTGAGAGGGAGGCCAATGTTCACCTAGTCATCGCACAGATGGACCAAGGAAAGAGAGAGCTGAGCAGGCCACAGCACAGCACGGAGTGAGAGGCACCTTATTGGGTACCAAAATTTGTTTTTATTTTATTTTGGATTGAGGTACACGTCCAGTGATACCCAAGTGATGCTTCATACCAGTGACACTTCCTCTTGGCTCTGTGCTTAGGGCGCTGTGTGCTGTGCCGGGGATCAAACAGGGGTGAACTGCATGCAAGGCAAGTGCCTTCACCCTTGTACTATCTACCCGGTCTTGGAAGATGTGACCTTGAAGCTCTGCTGTGCTCCATGAGTTAGAGGTGCAGGGGCTAGGCAGCGAGAGGTCCTGTGAAAAGGCCCTGTGGTCAGAAGCAGAAATGCTCATATCAAGGTCAGAAGGAAAGGCCGGGACAGAGAGGCGCATGGGGCGGTTTGGGGAAGAGGTGGAGAGGAGAGAAGGTGGTGCTTGTGGTGTGGGAACATTGGAGGAATGAAACCATCACTGAGGCATAATAAATCATGATCCCTCAACAAAGATTGATTTTAAATAGGAGCTTGGTGGGAGAGAGGTTGCCTTGCATCCTGCCAGCCCTGCTTGATCCCTTTCACCATA
The DNA here is from genome assembly GCA_021461705.1 of Cryptotis parvus. Lineage (NCBI taxonomy): Eukaryota > Metazoa > Chordata > Mammalia > Eulipotyphla > Soricidae > Cryptotis > Cryptotis parvus. The sequence continues at coordinate 240,328 of JAJIBD010021520.1, forward strand.
GATGGTTGCCGAGAGCTCTGCCAGGGGTCACTCCCGAGAACACTGCCAGGAATAGCCTCTGAACACTGCTGGGTTTGGCCCCGAGGCAAATAATAATAATAGAAATCAATAGATCTGTGTTCTGAGGATGCCCAGGGGGGGGTGAAGGAGGGGTGGGGCCACTGCTACTGTGGATAATAATAGTAGATAATCTGCTACTGTTAACCCTGTGGAGCTGGAGCCAGAGCGCAGAGACTCAGCAAGCCCCTTGTTTGCCCAGAGCCCAGGCTGGCCGTGGGGGGAAAGGAAACAGGGCAGGCTTGCAAACAGCAGCCAACCCTGGATAGACATATCATGTTTGGAAAGGAAACACGAGGTACTGTGGACAAGAGCTTAACGCCATGCCTGGGTCCGAGTGCACCCACAATGGGAGCAATTGTTACCACAAGGTCCAGAGAGACTTCAGAACTGCGCCCAAGCCCTCTGTGGCTGCCCAGTTCCTCACCACACCCCATCTCTGGTGCTGATCCGTCCCCAGCGCCCCCACCCACACTCTCACCGTGCTCCCCAGTCAACCTCCTACCCACCCATTACCCATTGTCTCAACAACCTGTCCCCAAATTCTTCTGTCTTTGGCGCATCTCCCCAGCGCCTCTCCTGTCCTGAGGCCAAGTCTGACAAACCTCCCTGGGTACAGCAGATAATCTGCTACTGTTAACCCTGTGGCACTGGAGCCAGAGCGCAGAGGAGGTTCAGCAAGCCCCTTGTTTGCTCGGAGCCCAGGCTGGTCGTGGGGAGAAAGGAAACAGGTGCAAGGTTGTGAACAGCAGCCAACCCTATGATAGACACATTACAGGAAGATGCTCTGTAGGCCAGTGGCCGGAAGCAGTACCACTGAGAACTCAAGCTTAAGAAGGGGCTGGCCTACAAGAGGGTGTTGGGAAGAATCAGGAAAAGGAGTCCCATGTGCAAAGACCCTGTGGTAGCCTTTGTGAGGACCTGAAGGACCCTCGCCAACATGACTGGTGGGCCAAGGTCGGCTGGGGAGGTGAGAGAGATGGAGACGAAGTACTCGCTGCCTAGTACCCGGCCCCTGCACCTTTAACTCATGGAGCACAGCATAACTTCAAGGTCACGTCTTCCAAGACTGGGGAGATAGTACAAGGGTGGAGGCACTTGTCTTTGGCGTGCAGTGCCCACTCCTGCCTCCGTGGGCACTCAGGGGCTCCACAGCTCCTGGCAGCTGGGAAAAGCTCTAAGCGCACAGGGCCATAGCTCCCAAGGCCTTTCCGATTTCCAGCACCCACTGCAACTTTCACAGAAGAAGGGTGGTTTCAAGTGGTGTTTCTGACAAAGATATTATACTGGGTAAAGTGCTTGCTTTGCACGTGGCTGAACCCAGTTCCGTCACCAGCTCAAGAGGGAGGCAGATTGAGACCAGACCAAGCCTCCCTGCAGGTCACCAGCTCTGAAACCCTCCTGCACTTCTTTGGGTCTTGGTTTCCTTTTCCAGACCCTTCTAGACCCTTCTGGCTCCATCACCGATCCAGGGGCAGACGCTATGCAGATAGAAATGCTCGGGAGACCGTGACTGTGGCTCTGGCTCCTGCTCCTCTGACCCTCAGCCTCCCCATCCTGGAGGGATTTTTGAATAAGGCCCTTATCAGCTGGAGAATCTCTCTGGCTTCCAAAATCTTTATGTTCCTTCTAGCAGGATGTAAGGGCAGTGCTGAACTTGGAGGGCCCCTGTGGGTATGTGAGCAGGATGGGGAGACCCCAGAGACTGGTGCAGGCCCTGCCGCCCCCTTGGGCCCCCCAGGGAAATCAATGAAGCTATTGTTGGGAAGGGAAGAGAGAAAATAGCGCACAAGATGTTTATTGTCCTTCTTGACCTGTCAGCATTGGGGGGAGGGGAGGGAGAGGGCAGTGGGGTGGCATGTCACAGATGAGTGGAGTAGAGGGGGAGGGCCTTGAGAGCCAGGGAAACAGCTGGGAAGGGGAAAGGTTGACTGGGGACATGCCATGGGGCAGCGGGACACTCCCCATTTCTTAACCAGCTGACCCTGGGCAGATGGCCTGTCCACCGAGGCGAGGAGAAAGTTAGCCTCTCCACAGGACCTGGGACCACTCAGCCGACACGCCATAGAGAAGGTTCTTCTGGAGAGAACAATGACGTTGGGCACATTCCACCCGCAGGGCACGGCCCCTCTCTGGCTGCCTCATCCTGCTAGTTGTTGAGTGACCCTGAGTGGTGCCATGATCTAAGTCCAGGGCCTTGAGTTCCACACCCACATCTGGCTAGACCCTCGGGGCTCCCCACTGAAGTCCGGTTTCCGCCCCTTTCCCCCACCCAGCTGACCCCTTCTGCCAGACGCCGCCTCCCTTTTCCCTGCTGCTCGACATACATTTGATCTTAGAGTCCCAGCGTTTCTGTCTGTTAGTCTGTTCCGCCCGTACCGTGATTTATAATACTGTTAATGATTGTTTCCTGTTTCGTTCCTGTCATTCGTGGGCTTTCTTGTGAGTGAAACCAGCTGGTGTCTGTCTTTCCCCTCCTGATCTATTTCATCACGCACGACTTCCTGTAGCCTGTCCACGTGGCACGTGGCATCTCCGCATAGTTGAGTGGGGTCAGTTTATGCACCTGCTTTTCTCTGTCCGCTCCTGCCTCCGTGGGCACTCAGGTTGCTCACGGCGGAGGGGCCCCGACCACGCCCGGCGTGGTCCCAGCTCCTGGCAGCTGGGAACAGCTCTGCAGTGCACAGGGGCCATAGCTCCCAAGGGCCTTTCTGAGTTCCAGCACCCACTACAACTTCCACAGAGGAAGGGTGGTTTCAAGTGGTGTTTATGGCGGGAAAGATATGATAGTGGGTAGAGCACTTGCCTTTCACATGGCTGAACCCAGTTCAATTACCCCAACACTCCAATTGGCCCTGCCAAAAGCGATCCCTGAGCCCAGATCTTGAAGTAAGCCCTGAGCACTTCCAGGTGTGGCCCCCCTACCCCCCAAATATAAATAAATGAAATGGGGGCCGGAGTGATAGCACAGGTGGGTAGGGCATTTGTCTTGCACTGGCTGACTGGGTTTCAATCCCCACTGTATCACTGTCTTCCCGTTCATCATTGATTTGCTCGAGCGGGCCCCAGTAACATCTCCATATGTCCTGTCTCATGCTAGTAGAGCCCAAGGGCATCTGCTTGCTCCAGGAACATAAAGAGCCTCAATCCATTCCGGAATGAGGTCTATAATTGTTACTGGTATTTGGCATAACAAATACAACACGGGTGGCTTGCCAGGCTTTGCGTGCAGGTAGCATACTCTTGTAGTCATCTCTAAGTCCAGCATTTATTGATGAACCGTGCGGCCGCTTGCGGCCACGCCGACCTGGGCTGTGATAGGCTGGTCTGCTGGGTGGAGTTCTGACCAGAGAGAAGTCCGGATGTGGAAAATGGAGGCCCTCATGGAGTGGGGGGTCATCTGGCTTGTTGCAAGGGCTCTGCTGGGGTGGCGGGCCAGGGCTAGAACCCGCCATCCCTCTTGGGCGCCTCATGAGTGGCTGGGCACAGGGAGAGCAAGTAGCAGCTCTGCCCCATGTCTGTGAGTGGGTTTCAATCCCCATCATCCCATATTGTCCCCGAGCAGCACCAGAAGTAATTCCTGAGTACAGAGCCAGGAGTAAACCCTGAGCATCACCAGTTGTGACCCAAAAGAAAAAAAAAGTGAAATTGTATTTATGCTTTAAGTTCAATGTTCCTTACGACACCCACCACCCATGGCCAGTGCCCCCCCACCTCTGTCCTCAAGTCCCTTCTCCCTCCCAAACTACCCCACACCCTCCCACCGGGTTGGTAAGCTTAGTTCTACTGGCAGAGCCTCAGGCTTCTAACACCTGCCTTTAAAGACCTGCTAGATGGTCTCCAAATTCTCTCGCTTGAAAAATTCTTGGTCCAGCCTCCAGAAATAAGGCATAGTTTATCAGTGCCTGGCGGTACACAAGTACCAAGTCCCATTCCTGTGGCTCTGCTCTCTGGGATCCTGGTGCCCCAACAGAATGTGTGTGACATCTTGGACATGGCAGCCAGGGGTGTGTGAGCACCACAACCATATATGTGAGTCCCAGTGAGCAAGTTAAGCATGTGTGTGTGCGTGTGCGTGTGTGGGCACGCACATGCAAACCTCACCCTCCCCCACCAAATCACTGCAACAATCACAACAGCAAAGGGATAGGGAAGGGGAGGGAAGGGGTGAAGGGTCCTGATTGTGATCCAGACCTGGGGCTCCTGGGCTGTGTAGGCGTGACAAAAGACACTAGGTGGAGACGCGCCCATTCATCCCCCCTTCCCTCAGGCAGGTGAAACGCAAGTTTTCAGTCTCAAGCACTGGTTTTCTGTCCTCACCATGAGGAAGCACAAGCTGGTATAACCACCTTGGGGAGCAGCTTGGCACCATCTCACAAGGCCGATCCAGCAATTCCTCTCCAGTTGTAGCGGCCCAGGAACAACTCTACACTCTGGGCAGAGACGATTGTGTTCCAGAATGCTTGTACTAATGTTGTTTCTAGTCGAGAAAAATAACAACCACCAAAACGTCCTTCGGCAGGAAACGGGCCAATATTCAAAGTCCTTCGGATGGAAGGCGGCAGGGAAAGTGAATCAGAGTGGCATATGCTTCCACAGACATCAGTCTCACAAACACATTGTACCCAAAACGGCTGAACAAGAATAGACTCTTGTCACCACTAACAGAAAGTTTTTAAATGTGTAAAAAATATTGATTAAATAAAACATTGCTTGGAGATCATAGGCACCAGTTAAAATACAAATAAATGTGAGGGAATAATAAACAGAATCCAGGCAGTGGTGAGTGCAGGGCTGGGCGTAAGGGAGTGTCCTAAGAGGGAAATTTCGTATGACTTACTGCTGTTTGTCAGGGGTTTATGTTCTGAGTTAGGTGCTAACCCTGATCCCAGGCAATCATGATCATACCAATGACTTTTAAGCCATTTCATCTGATTTTAGCATTTCATGTGACAAAACATTTCATAATAACTCAAGTGGACAAATCATTCCTCTGAAACACACTTGCCACATAAAATGCAAAGCTCCCGTAAGTAGACTCAGATATGGTCTACTTATCCACTCCCAATTTTGTAGGAATGGGACAAATCAAATAAATCATGTGGATCTATTTTTTCAAATGTAGAGAGTACAGGGTCGAGGGTGCACTGGCCGCTGAGGCAGAGTTGGGGCAGATCATGTAGATAGGACAGGGCGAGGTCATGCTGGCCACTGAGGCAGAGCTGAGACAGATCATGTAGATAGGATGGGGCGAGGCGTGCTGGTCGCTGAAGCAGAGCTGCGGCAGATCATGTAGATAGGACGGGGCGAGGGGTGGCCGCTGAGGCAGAGCTGGAACAGATCACGTAGATAGGACAGGGGCGAGGGCGTGCTGGCCACTGAGGCAGAGCTGAGACAGATCATGTAGATAGGATCGGACGAGGGGCGTGCTGGCCACTGAGGCAGAGCTGCGGCAGATAATATAGATAGGACAGGGGCGAGATCATGCTGGCCACTGAGGCAGAGCTGAGACGGATCATGTAGATAGGACGGGGCAAGGGCGTGCTGGTCGCTGAAGCAGAGCTAAGACAGATCATGTAGATAGAACAGGGGCGAGGGTGCGCTGGCCACTGAGGCAGAGCTGCAGAAGATCATGTAGATAGAATGGGGTGAGGGGCGTGCTGGTCGCTGAAGCAGAGCTGAGACAGATCATGTAGCTAGGGTTGGGGCGAGGGTGCACGCTGCAGCAGATCATGTAGATAGGACGGGGCGAGGGTGCGCTGGTCGCTGAAGCAGAGCTGTGGTACATCACGTAGATAGGACAGGGGCGAGGTGCACTGGCCGCTGAGGCAGAGCTGGGGCCAACCAGCACAGGGCCATTCATTAAGTTCTTCCCATGAGGTCTTCACGTGTAGTCACTCACTTCTCAGAACCACCTTGGAGACAGGTGTGCTTGTCATCCCTGTTTTACAGAGGAAACTGAGGCACAGCCAAGCAGCAACTTGTCTGCAGTGGTCTAGTGGGTAGGCAGCATGGAAGCCAGCCCTGTGCCCACCCCTCCCAGACTCAGTGGCGGGTCTGAGGCCACCTGGGCTAAAGAGCTGGGAGCTGCCCAACCCCTGGAGGTGCTGGACAGCCCTCAGTCAGCCTGGGGGCTCCTTGGAGATTTTCTTGAAGGGTCACCATTATATCTCATCTCTTTCAGCTCACAGCCCCGCATTTCCCTGTGGTGGTGAAGTTGGGACACGCCCATGCAGGAATGGGAAAGGTAAGAGAAGCCATTCTTCGCCCGTCTCTGGTCCCCCTGTCCCCACTTTTACCCTACCCTATCCCTTCTCACCTGGCTTCCTGAATGGTGTGTTCGCCCAGATAACCCCTCCCTCGCCAGCCCACCTTCCATTAACCTCCCAGGACGTGTCTCCAACTCAGCCCAGCTACAGATGAGAGTGGAAGGGCTACTCCCTCCCTGGTTCTTTGTCTCCCACTGTCCCGGCTGCAGTGGGGATGAGAGCGGAAGGGCTACTCCCTCCCTGGTTCTTTGTCTCCCACTGTCCCAGCTGCAGTGGGGATGAGAGCAGAAGGGCTACTCCCTCCCTGGTTCTTTGTCTCCCACTGTCTCGGCTGCATGGGGATGTGAGTGGAAGGGCTACTCCCTCCCTGGTTCTTTGTCTCCCACTGTCCCGGCTGCAGTGGGGATGAGAGCGGAAGGGCTACTCCCTCCCTGGTTCTTTGTCTCCCACTGTCCCGGCTGCAGTGGGGATGAGAGCGGAAGGGCTACTCCCTCCCTGGTTCTTTGTCTCTCACTGTCCCGGCTGCAGTGGGGATGAGAGCGGAAGGGCTACTCCCTCCCTGGTTCTTTGTCTCCCCACTGTCCCAGCTGCAGTGGGGATGTGAGTGGAAGGGCTACTCCCTCCCTGGTTCTTTGTCTCCCACTGTCCCAGCTGCAGTGGGGATGTGGAGTGGAAGGGCTACTCCCTCCCTGGTTCTTTGTCTCCCACTGTCCCGGCTGCAGTGGGGATGAGAGTGGAAGGGCTACTCCCTCCCTGGTTCTGTGTCTCCCACTGTCCCGGCTGCAGTGGGGATGAGAGTGGAAGGACTACTCCCTCCCTGGTTCTTTGTCTCCCACTGTCCCGGCTGCAGGACGGCCAGCTGAGTGGCGGTTAAGGGCTGGTAAGTTTGGTCCCATCCCCGCAGCTCCAGCTCCGCTCAAAGGTCAGTCATATCCCCATCAGCCGGCAACACCCAGCAGGAGACTCCCAGGGCTCGTGGAAGGAAGACCCTAGAGTGTGCCCCTCCAACCTGAACGACACACGCACGGCCACTGCTGGCGTCTGGTGACTCTGCATGGCAAAAGGCCAGAGGGTTCATGGGTCAAGCTCTCTCCAAGTGAGGCCCCACTGTTGGTGGATTTTAGCAGAGAGGTCACAAGTGCTCAGCCTCCCTCCTGGCTCCTATCTGTCTCTACCTGGGGGTCTTCCTAGGCAAGTTGGTAGACCATGGGGGTCCTTCCTGGTCCTTTGGAAGAAATCCACCCCACGTCCACTGCCGTCTCTTTTCAGCTCCTCTACACCTGGGTCAGGGAGCAAATCTCCTCAGCCTTGGAGCCCACCCCCACCAGCAGGCCTGGGGCCCCCATTCACCCCACAACCATATGTATCAGGAAACAGAGACTTATTCCCTGAAAGGAGGATGGAAGTGGGAAATGAGAAGCGGGGGTTGGGGGCGGTGCAGACCCCATCAGGCGACTCTGGGACAGCCAAGGAGAATCTATGTCTCTCAGTCCTGCCATCCCTGGAGTGGACCTGAGGCCAAGTCCAAGTCAGGGGTCCTCAGTGAAGGAGATCAGACTCCAGCAAAAGCCCAGAAGCTTCTAGAAGGTTCAGCCAGTATTACTAGGGCGCCCCACTCTGTTGAGCTTTTCCATCATGTCTCCCCTCCGGCAATGACGAATGCACTGGCAGGGTAGGTCTGGAGCGAACCATAGCTCTGACATTGGGGACTGAATGTTAATCGCTTGGGGCCTCACCTGTCACTTAATGGCCATTCTAATGACTGTCTTCAAAGTGAAAACCCTCCCTCCGGACCACCACTGCCTAAAAAGTCACAATCGCGAGGATGAGGGTCCTGCCTGTTTTCTACTGCTGCGCTCCATGGCTTCAACCGCCCCTGGCCCCAACACAGCAACTGCTCGGTGTGTGGGCTGAGAGGTCATGAGAATTCCTCCTTAGGGACCCTCTGTCCGCATGGCCTTTCTCCCAACCCTCCTTCACCCCTACCAGTGACCCTCAGTTGTGAGCAAATAACTCCCCATCCACAACTAGTCCTGTCTCTCTCTGTCTCTCTCTGTCTCTCTCCTTCTCTGTCTGTCTCTGTTTCTCTCTGTCTCTCTCTCTGACTCTCTGTCGCTCTCTTCTCTCTCTCTCTGTCTCTCTCTCTCTCTCTCTCTCTCTCTCTCTCTCTCCCCCAACACACACACACACACGGAGTGGCTGGCGGGTCCTTCAGTCCTGACACTCCCTCCAAGGGAGTGGTCCATGTCCCTACTCCCCTACTCCCTCTGGCCCCCCCCCTCACTATCTAGTCCACGGATGCTTTTTCCTGCATCCTTATTGTGTCCGCCCCTGTCAAGCAAGTTCACAGAACTCCCGCTGCCCTACAGCCTCAGCAGTCACTGACCTAACAGGGCCCCGTGGCCCCTCCTATTGGGGGCACCAGGCTCCCCCAATAAGCTCCTCCAAATCCGCGCCATATTTCCCGATTGCTGCTGCCATCCAGACATGCCCACAGTCTTCCCAACAGCCTCCTCGTCTTTGTCCCTCCCGGAGCCACATCTATGGCAGGAAATGCCAGGCCTTCCAGGGGCTCAAAACACAAATCTGGGGGGTCATACTATTTCCTGCGGATCGAAATGACCCCTGTCGCAATGTCCACAGCCCTTTGCTAATGTTTCTCAACCAAGTCCTTTTGCTTGCCACCCGCTGCCACCATCTCAGACAATCCTAGTAATGTTTGAGGCTTCCCAAGAATTAAATTCTGTCTCACAAGCTTAAATGAATCCCAGACGGGAAACAAAAAAAAAAGGAAAAAATCTACCAAAGAGACAGAGGCTATGTTTGGAGGGTGGAGGCACGTCTGAGCAGCTCAGGCCCGGAAAGGGCTCCCAGAACCTGGGAAGGAGAACACAGCTCCAAGGATGAAAAAAGAAAGAGAAAAAAAAAAATCCCCGATCCGAATAAACTGAGGTTTGCAGAAACGCTGAGATCAAAGGAAAAGAGCTTTTCTCTTCTGTTTGGAATGAGAAAACCAGCCGGGACGGTCTGGACGCGCCGACGTGGCAGATGATGTCATGTTCTCAGATGGGGGAAACAAAGCTGGTACCTCGTAGGGCACTACCACCTTCTCGCGAGAGTCTGTGGATGAACCAACTGAGTGACAGGAAGGCCACTAGACCCCAGCACAGAGCCTCTGACCTGTCCTCCCTTCTAGGTAGGGTCATTCTTCCTATAGAGGGGCTGGTGCCAGGAACCGGGTGTTGAGTAGGACTGAGGAGACAAGCACTAAATTGCCAAGTGTGCTGGGTTCTGGGGCTGGGTGGGGAATATGAGGGTTGTAGGAAGGAGCTAAGGAGCTGAATTCCTACTCAGGGATGGAAAGAAGGAAAGTAGTGTCAAAACGAAGAGGGAGAGAGAGAGAGAGAGAGAGAGAGAGAGAGAGAGAGAGAGAGAAAGTGTGTTGGGGGTGGGGAGCAGGGTTTGTACCTGGACATGAGGGATTTCTACCATGACTCAAATGCCAGAAATGAACCCTCTAATAGGAAGCCAGAATATGTCAGAAGGCAGAGATCCAACTGCTGTGAAACTCTGTGGTCTGGAGGTCCCATAGACAGGAAGGTGATCCTGGAGCACCGGTGTGTTCCATGAAAATCAAGGGCTACCACCAGGAATGATGCCCAGGAACAGACCCAGGAGTAAGCCCTGAGTACCACCAGGTGTGAGCAACGCCCCCACTGAAAAATAACTGGGGGTGGGGTGGGAGGGCTATATCAGTGGTGCTTATGGAGGGAGGGGAAGGTGTAGCCAACCAGGGGTGATTAGCTTGTCTGGTTGGCAGAGTGGGGGGAGATGTTCCTGGCACATCATGATGGGCCAAGGATGCTGCTGAACCTGCTGTGGTGCCTGAGACAGCCTTCCACAAAAACTCCCTGACATAGCCCCCCCCAAACACTCAACTGGCGTAGCTCTCCAAACACACTAACACAACCCCCCAAAACACCTCACACTGACACAGCCGCCCACAAAGATTCACACAGCCTAAACTGTCAGGAATGCGGAGGCTGAGAATCCGGAAAAAATGAACTTCCCTTCCTGTGCTGACAGTTCCACCGGAGTGGACAGCAAAGGAAGTAGAGGTCACCCAGAGTTCAGTGTGTTTCCTATACCCAAGGCATTACAATTCTTCAAATGCTAAGGACTATTTTAGTCCAACAGATTTGGAAAACTCCCTTTTTAACTCACAGCTTCCCGGGATCATAAATGTAATCATATATACGGGAGAGATACAAGACTATTTTTCAAAGCTTACAGGATTTTCCAGACTTTCATGTCCCCAAATACCTTTGGCAATTTCTTATTTGTTTTTGGGCAGCAGCTACCTGTGCTCGGGTGTAGCCACACCGATTCCTCCTGGTTCTAAGCTCAGGGATCAGCCTGGGTGGGCCTCAGGGGACCATATGTGATGCCATGAATTGAACCCAGGTCAACTGTGTGCAAGATAAGTGTCCTACCACTGTACTATTTCCTCTGCTCATCTTTATTATTGATGCTTATCGTTTAATTTATCTGTCACAACTCTTTTACATATTGAGGACACTAACCCTAGGTCATATTTTTTCAACTATTATTCTTCCATCTATTTTTTCCTTTTAAAATATTTCTTTCTTTTATTCCTCACCATGATTTTCTAAGTTGTTCATAATCAAGTTGTTTCAGGCATCTAATGTCCCCACTCCAGTCCTACCACCAGTGCCCGTCACTCCTCCAGTGTCCCAGGTTTCCTCCTAAGCCCCAGCCTGAATCCTTGGCAGGTATATAACAAATGTATTTTATATTACTTGCTCCAAGAATACTTAAAGGAATGGAATATGGATATCAGAAAACAAATCGACCAAAGTCAATTTGTGATGACTGCCAAGTGATTTCAACAAACACCAATATTATATCAATTGAAAATGTATAAAATCCCTCCATAAGCTAGAAATAGGCATCCCTTTCTTAATCTAGGAGAGGGTGGCCGTATGTACCGTTAGTGAGTGCCGCGTACTCAATGCCACATGCGAACTTTATCCTGTCCTTCAGAGAAGCGCTTTTCATACTTCTTGAAAATACGGTTTCAAGGTTATGACTAGCCTAAGCTATTGCCTATCTCTGTAGAATTCCTTCAGGTCTAAATGATAACCTAGCTGGATAGGTTGTTCCTGGTGAGGTGTTCATTTTGTGGAGTTTTTGTACTACATCCCTCCATGATCTTCTATGGTCTTATTTGATAGCTCTGTACATTTTATAAACTCTCCTTTGTATGTAAATTCCCTTTTTTTAATTTTTTATTTTTACAATTACAAAGATATACAATTAAAAAGTTCATATTTGGGTTTTGGTCATACAGTGTTCCAGCACCCATCCCGCCACCAGTGCCCATCTCCCACCACCAACGCCCCGGTTCCCTCCCCCTCCCCCAGCCCTCCTCCATGGCAGGTTCTTTATTTCTTTCCATTTCTCTCTCTTTCTCTTTTCCTTCCCCTCCAGACTATGGATTACAGAACATACATTAAAGGGTTGTCATGTGTATCTTTTTGCCTCTATTTAATGCTCAGTTCTAGGTTGGCATTAGTACCCTCGACAATTGTTAGCACACTGTTCCATTTTCTGTCTTACCTAGCCTCTGACTCCCACACGTTTGTGATAATTTCCACCTTTGACAAGACCTCCTGATATATGTTTCACTTGACCTTGGATATTGGTATCTTAATATGTACATATATATTTATGTTATGCAGATAAATGCAGTCATTCTGTGTCTGTCTCTCTCCTTCTGGCTAATTTCGCTCAACATAATCTTCTCCATGTCCATCCATTTATAGGCAAATTTTATAACTTCATTTTTTCCTAATAGCTGCATAGTATTCCATTGTGTAGATGTACCAAAGCTTCTTTATCCAGTCATCGATTTTCGGGCACTCTGGTTGCTTCCAGATTCTGGCTATTGTGAATAATGCTGCTATGAACATAAAAGTAGGGATGGTGTTTCCGCTGCGTATTTTTGGTTTCCCAGAGTAGATTCCCAGGAGTGGTATGGCTGGGTCAAATGGGAGTTCAATTTCTAGTCTTTGGAGGAATGTCCATATTGTTTTCCAGAAAGGCTGTACCAGCCGGCATTCCCACCAACAATGGATGAGTGTCCCCTTTTCCCCACATCCACGCCAGCACTTGTTGTTCTTGCTCTTTTGAATATGTGCCAGTCTCTGTGGTGTAAAGTGGTATCTCATTGTTGTTTTGATTTGCATCTCTCTGATGATTAGTGATGATGAGCATTTTTTTCATATGTTTTTTGGCCATTCGAATTTCTTCCTTGCTGAAGTTTCTGTTCATTTCTTCTCCCCATTTTTTGATGGGGTTGTTTGTTTTCTTCTTGTAAAGTTCTACCAGTGCCTGATATATCCTGGATATTAACCCCTTATCAGATGGGTATTGGGTGAATATTCTTTCCCATTCTGTGGACTGCTTTTGTATCTTAGTCACTGTTTCTTTTGAGGTGCAGAAGCTTTTTAGTCTCATGTAGTCCCATATGTTTATCTTTTCTTCTAGTTGCTTTGTTAGTGATGTTTCACCTTTGAAGATGCCTTTAGCTTCAATGTCGTGGAGGGTTTTTCCTATATTTTCTTCAATGTACTTTATGGATTCAAGTCTGATATTGAGATCTCTAATCCATTTTGATCTGATTTTTTGTGCATGGTGTTAGACACAGGTCCAAATTCATTTTTTTACATGTCGCTGCCCAGTTTTCCCAACACCACTTGTTGAAGAGGCTTTCCTTACTCCATTTTAGACTCGTTGCACCTTTATCAAAGATTAAATGATCATATGTTTGAGGTTGGGTGTCAGGATACTCAATTCTATTCCATAGGTCCACAGGTCTGTTTTTATTCCAATACCATGCTGTTTTAATTACTACTGCCTTGTAGTACAGTTTGAAGTTGGGAAAGGTGATGCCTCCCATCTTCTTTTTCCCGAGGATTGCTTTAGCTATCCTTGGGGGTTTATTGTTCCATACAAATTTCAGGAGTATTTGGTCAATTTCTTTGAAGAATGTCATGGGTATCTTTATAGGGACTGCATTGAATCTGTACAGAGCTCTAGGGAGTATTACCATTTTGACAATGTTGATTCTCCCCATCCATGAGCAGGGAATATGTTTCCATTTCCTTGTGTCCTCTTTTATCTCTTGGAGCAGTGTCTTGTAGTTTTCTTTGTACAGGTCCTTTACACACTTGGGTAGGTTGATTCCTAGGTATTTGATTTTCTGTGGCACAATTGTGAATGGAATTGTTTCCTTAATATCCCTTTCTTCTCTTTTCGTTATTTGTATATAGGAAAGCCACCGACTTTTGGGTGTTGATTTTGTATCCTGCCACTCTACTATATGCATCTATTGTTTCTAGGAGTTTTTGGGTAGAGAGTTTAGGGTTCTCTAGGTATAATATCATGTCATCTGCAAATAATGATAGCTTGACTTCTTCCTTGCCTATCTGGATGCCCTTGATGTCCTTTTCTTCTCTGATTGCTATGGCAAGTACTTCCAGTACTATATTGAATAAAAGGGGTGAGAGTGGGCAACCTTGTCTTGTCCCTGATCTCAGGGGGAAGGCTTTCAACTTTTCCCCATTGAGAATGATGCTCGCTGTGGGCTTTTGGTAGATGGCTGTAACTATCTTGAGGAAAGTCCCTTCAATTCCCATATTCTGGAGGGTTTTAATCATGAACGGGTGCTGGATCTTATCAAATGCTTTCTCTGCGTCTATTGATAGGATCATATGGTTTTTATTTTTTTCTTTTATTGATATGATGTATTATGTTGATTGACTTGCGAATGTTGAACCATCCTTGCATTCCCGGGATGAATCCTACTTGGTCATGATGTATAATCTTCTTGATGAGTCTTTGGATTCTGTTTGCTAGTATTTTGTTGAAGATCTTAGCATCCGTGTTCATCAGGGATATTGGTCTGTAGTTTTCTTTCTTTGTGTTGTCTCTCCCTGCTTTGGGTATCAGGGTGATATGTGCCTCATAGAAGCTGTTTGGGAGTGTTTCTGTTTCTTCTATTTCCTGGAAGAGCTTGAAAAGGACTGGCAGTAGGTCCTCCTTAAAGGTTTGGTAGAGTTCACTAGTGAATCCGTCTGGACCTGGGCTTTTGTGTTTGGGCAGACTTTTAATTACTGTTTCTATTTCCTCAATGGTGATAGGCTTATTCAGGTATTGGAGGTCTTCTTGTTTCAGCCGTGGGAGGTTATAGGACTTCAGGAATTGATCCATTTCTTCTAGATTCTCATGTTTCACGGCATACAGGCTCTCAAAGTAATCTCTGATGATCTTTTGGATTTCTGTGGTTTCTGTTGTGATGTCACCCTTTTTATTTCTGATTCTGTTTATTTGGGTTCTCTCTTTCCCTGTCCTTACAAGTCTTGCCAATGGTTTGTCAATCTTGTTTAATTTTTCAAAAAACCAGCTCTTGGTTTCATTAATCTTTTGGATTGTTTTTTTTTTGTTTCCAACTCATTGATTTCCTCTCTAAGTTTTATTATTTCCTTTTTTTCTGCCTGGGTTGGGCTCCTTTTTGTTGGTCTTTTTTCTAATGTCTTCAGCTGTGTAGTCAGGTTATTTATGTGGGCCCTTTCTTGTTTCCTGATGTATGCTTGCAGAGCTATAAACTTCCCTCTTAACACGGCTTTTGCCGTGTCCCACAAGTTCTTATAGTTGGTGTCTTCATTTTCATTTGTTTCCAGAAATCTTTGGATTTCCTGTTTGATTTCTTCTATGACCCATTTGTTGTTCAGGAGTGAGCTGTTCAGTTTCCAGGTGTTTGGTTTGACTCCCTGTTTCTGTGTACGGTTAACTTCCATTTTCAGTGCATCATGGTCTGAAAAGATAGCTGACACAATTTCTATCTTTTTTATTTTATTGAGGTATGCTTTGTGGCTCAGCATGTGGTCTATCTTGGAGAATGTTCCATGTGCACTAGAGAAAAATGTGTATTCAGCTTTTTTGGCATGAAAAGCCCTGTATATATCCACTAGCTCTCTTTCTTCCATTTCTTCCTTCAGGGCCAATATTTCCTTGGTGAGTTTCAGTCTTGTTGATCTATCCATCGTTGATAGAGCAGTGTTGAAGTCTCCAACTATTATTGTGCTACTGTTAATGTCTTCTTTGAGGTCTCTTAGCAGTTGTTTTATATATTTTGCTGGCCCCTCGTTGGGTGCATATATGTTTAGTAGTGTAATTTCTTCCTGGTGTACATACCCCTTAAGTAATAAGAAATGGCCTTCGTTGTCCCTTCTAACCTTTTTCAGCCTGGAAGTCTATATTATCTGATACTAATATGGCCACACCAGCCTTTTTGGAGGAGTTGTTTGCATGGAGAATGGTCTTCCACCCTTTGATTTTGAGTCTGTGTTTGTTCTGATTATTCAGATGCGTTTCTTGTAGACAGCAGAATGTTGGGTTCAATTTTTTAATCCATTTTGTTACTCTGTGTCTCTTAATTGGTGCATTTAGACCATTGACATTGAGAGAGATTATTGTCATCGGATTTTTGTGTCATCTTTCTGTTTGTGCTTGTTGTGCTTATGGGTTTGGTCGTATTACAGTAGACCCTTCAGACCTTCTTTTAAGGTTGGTTTTGAGTCCATGAAGTTCCTGAGTTGTTGCTTATCCATGAAGTTGTGTATCTTTCCTTCATATCTGAATGTGAGTCTGGCCGGGTAAAGAATTCTTGGTGAGGCCTGCAGTTCATTGAGTCTTTTCACAATATCCCACCATTGTTTTCGGGCTCGGAGTGTTTCATCAGAGAAGTCTGCTGTAAATCTTAGAGATGTTCCTTTGTATGTGATTTCCTTCTTTGATCTTGCTGCTTTCAGTATTCTATCTCTATCTATAGTTTTTGTCATTTTTATTAAGATGTGTCTTGGAGTATTCTTGTTGGGGTTTCTTTTAGCTGGTATCCTACGGGCCTCCTGGATCTTGAGGCAAGCGTTCTTTAGTTCGGGAACTTCTCAGCAATTATGGCTTTGACAGTTTCTTCTTCATCAGGGTTTTCTTCTTGGCCTTCTGGGACCCCAATGATCCGTATGTTGTTTCTTCTGGCTTCATCCCGATTATCTCTTGTTGTCTGTTCGGTAATTGTGAGTCTTTTTTTCTATCTTCTGGTGTTGTGTAGCGAATCTTTGGAACTCGTCCTCGAGATCACTAATTCTTTCTTCAGTAGCTATTATTCTGCTATGCTGGCTTTCCATTGTGTTTTTCATTTCATTTACCTCATTTTTAATAACTGTCATTTCCATTTGCATTTTCCTCACTTCTTCTATCATGTCCTCTTGTATTTTATTGAGTTTGCATTCCATTGCTTCTTTGAATTCCTTATGAATTCTTAACATTTCTTTCGAAATTCCTTATCAGAGAGGTTATACAACTCATTGGTATTGCTTGGCTCATCTGGACTAGTGATTTCACTCACAGAGCTTGATGGAATTTTGCGTTGCTTTACCATTATGACTATTGTAGGTTGCAAATATGGGGTCTTGGGGGACTAGATAGTACAGTTAGTAGGTGTCTGGTCTGTTTGCAGAGTTTGGGTGGGTAGCAAGGATGTAGGAACCAAGGTTCACTGGTACCTCATGCAAGATAGGTAGTAAGTGGTTCGCGGACCCGCTAGCGTCCGCGGTTTTTGAGTTTTGGGATGTTCCCGGAAGCGCAGGGCCCAAAGGGTCCGCGGTGAAACCAAGGCAGTTTGCCTTGGTTCCCGTTGATGGAGTTTCCGACTCTTCCCTGGGGCAACTTGGGTCCGCGGAGACGCACGCAGGGGTCCACACACACACCTGTGGGGGAGACTGCCGCTGCAAATTCCTTTTTGTTGATCTTGCTACTTTCAGTATTGTATCTCTATCTTTGGATTTTTGTCATTTTGAGTATCTTGGAGTGAAATTTCCTAGCTGGGAAATTTCTTGGAGTATCTTTGAGTATCTTGGAGTGAAATTTCCTAGTTTCCAGCCCCAGCTAGGAAATTTGGGCCCCTTGGATCTTGGTGTCTAGAATCCTCAATACTTGGAAAATCCTTAACTACTATTTCTTTATTCTATTTGCCTTCCTGTTCTTCAGGGGCTCAACTGATTCTTATATTGTTCTTTTT